>JAQGAB010000688.1:0-23200 GCA_034696565.1 Isotomurus graminis | reverse complement strand
CACCAAGCCGGAAGTGAGTGCCCCTGGGTCATCAATCTTATCCGCCGATTACGCACAAAACAACGCTTACATTCTCTTTAGTGGAACATCTATGGCAAGTAAGTTCTCCCTTCTTGTTGAAACTTTTCGAAACTTAATTTAGTGTTATAAAACATGAGTTGTCTCTATTTAGCTCCTCATGTCGCTGGAGCAGTTGCTCTCATGAAAGCTGCTAAACCAGGCATTACTTATGACCAGATCGTGGCGAAGCTGAAGTGTAAGGCTATAAGGCCCTCGCTATCTCAACGGGATGTTTGTGACTCTATCACCACCAGGGCCAGCTTTTACCCAAACAATTCCTACGGGAATGGCCGAATAAGTGTCAGCGGTGCATTAGGAGTGTAGCATTTTACTTGACAGTCCACTTTCGAGTTCATTATTCCAACGAAGTATTCCAATAAATACAAAAATAAAACTACAACGAGTACAATTGCATTGGGTCTTAAAACTTTAGAAAGTTGTAAATAACTAAAGCTGAGGAATGGATGAACTTTAGAATGTTTGTTGCTTTCATCCATAAAAATGCAACCTCTGCCACATTTATGTCCCGTTACACCTAAGTACATATTTCTGTAAAAAGAAAGTGTTTTCCTTCTTGTTTAATAATAGTATGTATTAATAAGGGTCAACAAAGGGCCGCATTTTTTAGGGTACCAGAACCTTGGACCTTAATAATGCATTTTTATACATGAAATAGATGTACCTTGTACCCTTGTAACTAACAAAGTAAAAGACTGTATAAGTGAACGGAAACAGGAGACAGTAGGAATTAGAAAGGTATCAAGCTCCGCCATTGGAATTTTGAGTCTGGTCAGCGTACTCGTTAAATTAGCTCATTTATCAACGCAACTCCTCTGGCTAGCCAGTCCGCATAGGCTTCTCAGGATATTCACACTTGTTTGGAAGTCTCAGTTTCAATTTACATTTCCTGACAAGAAGAAATGATGTCTGTTAGAGTAACCACTATTTGGGTGTGGACCCTCTTGCTCTTCGCTGCCCGTGCTGTGCAAGGAGGTTCAATAGCAGATTCTCTGAAGAACAAATATTCAAAAACAGCAACCACGCATGATGCGATTGTGGATTTCCCATCCATCATGGACACAGTTCTTAACCATCCCCAGATGCAAATCCTGGATGAATCAGACAAGACAAGTAAGATGATATCACTCTTGCACCAGTTTTCGTCTGCAGTTCAAGCTCCCTTCCTGCAAGCCATGAGCTCCCTTGGAATCACAGCAAAACCTTTGTGGATCAGTAACGACATTTTCCTCAAAGATGTTCCACTTCCTGTCCTCCAGTTACTCGCAAAGATCCCAGGAAGATTCCTAATCCGCGAACCTGTCACTGCATTTCTAAGTCCAGTGTCAGAGCCGATTCCAGTCCCCCCAGGATGGAAAGAAGAGTCCAGAGCATCAGAAGCTCAATGGGGTGTCAACATAATTGGAGCTCCAGTAGTGTGGAAATCCAGAACTAAAGGTTTAGGAATCATCGTCGCCAATATTGACACTGGAGTGAAACTTAGCCACGAAGCGCTGAAGGATAACTACGCAGGGAAGTGGTATGACCCTGTGTATGGGATTAAGTTTCCTTTCGACTTACAAGGCCATGGCACTCATACTATGGGAATTATGTGTGGAAAGACTTATGGCATCGGCGTTGCACCTGAAGCCACGTGGATTGCTTGCCAAAGCTTCAGCTTGCAAGGTTCTGCAAGTGAAGAAAATCTGAAACAGTGTGGGCAATGGATTTTGGAGCAAAAACCTCACGTTGTCAGTAATTCATGGGGAGGAGGACAAGGAAATGCTTTTTATAACGATGTGGTCACTGCGTGGAAAACCGCTGGAATATTCCCAGTCTTCGCCATCGGAAACAGCGGTCGCAATTGCAGTACTGCCAATTCTCCAGGAGATCAGTCGGGCATCTGGAGTGTTGGAAGCACCCGGGAGAATGACACCATAAGCGACTATTCGTCACGAGGTCCCACGATCAACACAAAAATAATCAAACCCGACGTGAGTGCACCAGGAGAACAAATCTATTCTTCCTACTCCAGATATAGCAGCTCTTATGTGATCATGAGTGGAACATCCATGGCTTGTAAGTCTTTATTTATCTACGAGTACAATTAACACAAATACAAATGAGTTTATAAGCAACTATAACATTTATTAGCCCCTCATGCCGCTGGAGCCGTTGCTCTTATGAAGGCTGCTGAGCCTGGCCTAACTAACGACCAGATCATAGAAAGACTGCAGAATACGGCTGCCAAGCCCTTCATTTCTTCCAATGATGCTTGTGGCTCAGACAGTCTTTACCCCAACAACGCTTTTGGGAACGGACGAATCAACGTCAAAGATGCACTGGGACTGTAGAAAGTTCTGTAAATGACATTATTAAGTCACATTGACTTTCCTGACTGAATAAACTAACAAGTTGAAATATAATATTCATATTATTTGTACTAAACAATCCTATGCACGCTCATTTAATTGCCGCATACTACTGACACAGCAGTTCACAGGGGTGTGGAATAAGAATTACAATTTTTAATTCTACCCCACCCACACAAAACACAAAGTAATATGGTTGAGAGAGTTGAGACAGCATTTTGTACAACAATTAAACATTAATAGTTACATTTATGTAATGTTTTATTACAAATCCTAGTCAGCTCAAGCGATCTAGAGCACAAATCTTACGATTCAGTAAAATAATAAGGTTTATGAGATGATTTATGAATGAAAATTAAACAACTGATCCGATGCATAAACTCAGCGTACATATAAAATGGACAGAATTTCATAAGATTTCTACACAACTTTAAAAGTTCAAACATGGAAATGTTGCTGATAATTCCTTTGGCAGTCCTTTGCCTACTTGGGAGCTGCGGTAGAGTCACTTCGGCACCATACACCTGCACAATAAACTCGGAATTGGAGGCCCAGATGGGTTCTGACCCCCATGCGGAATTCGACATAATAATCGAGCTGCCTTCCCACAGGGAACATGCCTTGGACTACCCACTTGTAAAGGAACTGGAGGACAAGTTCTGTGCCCGAGCACAACTCTTGGAGAAGTACTTGAGGGACTATGCGGACAAGGACCAGGAGCCTTTCCTGGATTTCCTTAAGGAAAATGGGGAAGGACACTCTACGCAAGCTTTCTGGATTGTCAACCGTATCGCTGTGTCTGGGGCAAAGTCGGATTTGATTCTAAAGCTGGCAAAGATACCAAGTTCAGCCACATGTGAGATTCGTGAGCAGTTCACAGCCGAAGCATTCGGATCGTATTCTACCAACTCGTCTTATGAAGGAGAATATTCGTACGGAAATCACACAGAAGAAGCCCAGTGGGGCGTAAGGAGAATAGGGTCGCCCTTAGTCTGGCCAAGAACTCGTGGAAGAGGAATAGTCGTAGCGAACATTGACACAGGCGTGAGAGGAGATCACGAAGCCCTTCGAGGGAACTTTGGAGGACGCTGGTTTGACGCTGTGGAGGGAACAACTTCTCCCACCGACTTTGCTGGCCATGGAACTCATGTGATGGGAACTATTTGTGGGACTACTCACGGAATTGGAGTTGCTCCAGATGCAACTTGGATCGCTTGCAAGGCACTGGGAGCTGACGGTCAAGGTGGCGAAGCAGCATTTTTGCAATGTGGGCAATGGATATTCCAAGAGCGACCAGATGTTGTATGCAACTCCTGGGGATCCCGCTTAGGTCAAGGACTCACCTGGTACAATGAAGTAGTTGCCAACTGGAAAGCAGTTGGGGTTATTTCCGTATGGGCAATTGGAAATGCGGGCCCCAACTGTCGCACAGCTCGTTCTCCAGGAGATCAGCCTGATATTTGGAGTGTTGGGAACGTAGACATCGCAGACGAGGTCCACTTCTCGAGTAGTCGAGGTCCGTCGGTGGCTGGTATCCAGAAGCCAGAGGTCTCCGCTCCAGGAACGGATATTGTGAGTGCAGGAATCGCTGCAGCCAACTCGTACAGACTCATGACCGGCACATCCATGGCTGGTAAATAATCTGGACATCCAGTTCTTTATCTCTTTTCGCATTGCTTAAACAATGAATCTATTTTATAAAACAGCTCCTCATGTTGTGGGGGCCGTGGCTCTCATGAAGTCTGTAAACCCCACAATCACTGAAGACCAAGCAAGGACTCTCCTCCAGAACACGGCAGTTCGTCCCGCCGTCGCGTTGAATGACTTGGCGTGCGACAGACCTCCAAACGGGGCTGAATTCCCCAACGCCGCTTTTGGATTTGGACGCATCAACGTTGCTGCAGCCATGGGCATTCAGGCTTAAACACGTGAAGGGATAGTCAACCGATGAATAAAATTTGTTCTGAAGCATTAATGATTTACTCTGCTGTAAAATTAAAATTCATATAATCCCAAAATCATAACACAAACTACAAACTAAGAGACTGGATGACTCCGCACTGTACTTTAATTCCCTTGAAGCAAATGTTTTAGCCTTCACAGTCACCGATATTTTTATTCGCTGAATTGAGGAAACACGTAACGTACGGATTGTTTGTATCGTAACCTACCGAAAATAAAAAACAACAAATTCGGATACGTAAAAATTACAACATGTTTAGTGAACGTCGCTCTACAGTATTAGTAATTAATATTTCTCCAAATTATGAACAGTGCGTCGAACAGCATAATTCGTGCATATGCATTTTCAGTGAGACACAGGAGTGTTATGTCATTCCATTCTGAGGTCGAAGCAATTTTTATGAAACAACTTATAGAGAATCGGAGTTAACGATATGTCAGCTTTGATTTCGCCATTTGCAGAAAAATACTTTTGCTTTAAGCCTTCCAAAATCAAAATTGTTAACGCTAAAAAGTAACTAACTTTTAAGCTCAAACACCCTCAAATACAATTTTTTTAAATCAGAACCGAACAGCAGCCGTGATAATTTTAAAACCTCTGCTATAAAAGACAATTGAAAGACCAGAAGCAATGGACGTGACTTTAATAAGTATTCATTGAAACATTACTCACACATTCATTGTTCCATTTGTGCAGATTAGCAAAGTCATCACAGGAGCTGGTGATTTGCATGCAGTAAAATAATCAGGTTTATGGGATGCCACGTCAAACAATTCTTTAAGATTTATAACATCTTCCCGATTTCGCTTCATTGGCCTTCCATATAAAATGAATTTCTGGTAACCAAACGAATCCAGTCGTGAATTACCCTTGAAAATGCCAAAACTATCAATAATCATTCCCTTCGCAGTCCTTTGCCTACTTGGGAGGTGCGGTAGGGTCACCTCTGACTACACTGATGGTTACAATTGCACAATAAACTCCGAATTGGAGTCCAAGCTGGGTTCTCAGCCACATGAGAGATTCAATATAATAATCGAGCTTCCGTCCCACCGAGAACACGTCATGGACTACCCACTGGTGAAGGAACTGGAGGACCAGTTCTGTGCCCGAGCTCAACTCATAGAGAAGTACTTAAGGGACTATGCGGACAAGGACCAGGAGCCTTTCTTGGATTTCCTTAGGGAAAACGGAGAAGGACATTCTACACATGCTCTTTGGATTGTCAACCGTATCGCTGTGTCTGGGGCGCAGTCGGATTTAATCCAAAAGCTGGGAAAGATACAGAGCAAAGTCGTTTGCGAGATCCGTGAGCAGCTTACATTCAAAGTAACCCAAGACACGTACTCTGACTCCACGAACACGTCGTATGGAGGAGAATATTCGTACGGAAATCACACCGAAGAAGTCCAGTGGGGCGTAAGGAGAATAGGGTCGCCCTTAGTCTGGCCTACAACTCGGGGAAGAGGGATCGTCGTAGCGAACATTGACTCGGGAGTGCGGGCAGATCACGAAGCCCTTCGAGGGAACTTTGGAGGACGCTGGTTTGACGCTGTGGACGGAACAACGACGCCAAACGACCCAACCGGACATGGAACTCACGTGATGGGAACCATCTGCGGATCCACTCACGGAATCGGAGTTGCTCCAGAAGCCACTTGGATTGCTTGTCGAGCTATAGATGCCAACGAAGATGCCAGCGAAGTAAATGTGTTGCAATGTGGCCAGTGGATCTTCCAGGAACGCCCTCACGTTGTGTGCAACTCCTGGTCAGGAGGTCAAGGTGTCACAATCTTTAATGAGGTAGCTGCAAACTGGAAGGCGGTGGGAATTATTTCCACATGGAGTATTGGAAACACAGGACCCAACTGCCGTACAGCGGAATCTCCAGGCGATCAGCCTAATTTTTGGAGTGTTGGGAACACAGACATCGCAGACGAGGTTCACTTCTCGAGTAGTCGAGGTCCGTCGGCGGTTGGTCTCCAGAAACCGGAGATCTCTGCACCCGGAACGGACATCGTGAGTGCTGGAATCTCTGCAACTAACTCGTACCGACTGATGACCGGCACATCTATGGCGGGTAAGGATTTACCAAGCTTATTTATTGTTAGTTAGTTACACCCTTTTACATTGATGAATACATAATTGGTATGCTGTAACAGCTCCGCACGTTACTGGAGCCGTGGCTCTGATGATAGCAGCAAATCCCACGCTCACTGAAGATCAGGCAAGGACTCTCCTCCAGAACACGGCAGCTCGTCCCTCCGTCGCGTTGAGTGACTTGGCGTGCGACAGACCCCCAAATGGGGCGGAATATCCCAACGCTGCTTATGGATTTGGACGCATTAACGTCGCAGCAGCCATGGGCATTTAGGGCTAAATATGTGGAATGTTCATTTGCCTTTGAATAAAATTATTACGACGCATCATCATCAATTTAGATAGCCACGATAAGAGACAGTGATTGTAACACATTGTCAATTTAATTTCTAATCATATCGACATTCATCGGTTTCCTAAGGTGGTAATAACGATTTCATCTTCATTGACATACGTTCGTTCGTTCAAATTCCGACAGCGCAGCTGACATAAAATCCCAAACATTTCTTTAACTTGGCTGCTGATTCACCAAATATCTTTAATGCCATACACCCCATTACATTTGCTCTAATTAGCTTTCAATTATTCTAGAGACTTTAAGTACAGCCTCTTTAATTTGATTACCTAGTACTTAGGTAATCAAAATTATGCATCGATAAGAATAATTATGTTCACGAGATTGCAATTTAAAACTAATATTAATTCAATCACCCGAATCTATAAATGGTGTAAGTTTGCAAGTAGTCACATTATTATTCTGTTCTTCACAACGCCTTAAACATGGTCAATTTATTAACTCCTTTGGCGGCCCTTCTTTCTCTACTTCCCAAAGGTGAAGATACCCTTTACACTTACTGCACCATAAACTCCGAATTACAATCCAAGATGAACTCTAAAACTTATACCGAATTCGACATCATCGTTGACCTACCTTCCCATACGGAACAAGTCATGGAATACGTGTACAAGGAAGAAACGGACTACGACTTGGGTCACCGAGCAGAACTCATGGAGAAATACTTCAAGGAGTCTGTAAAAGAAGATCAAGAGCCGTTCCTGAAATTTCTGAGAAAAAGTGGAAAGGAAGAGTCAACTGAGGCTTTCTGGATTGTCAACCGAGTTGCCGTTTCTGGAGTGAGCTCATACTTGATCAACGAGCTGGCTGAAGTAGAAACCAAAGTCCCTTGCGAAATACGAGAACAAGTTGAAGTCAGCGGAGAAGCAGCGGCGACATCCGGGGAAGCCCAGTGGGGCGTTAAAAAAATAGGAGCAAATCTCGTCTGGCCCAAAACTAAAGGAAAAGGTGTCATCGTAGCAAACATTGACACCGGCGTGAATGGAAAGCATGAAGCCCTTCGAGGGAACTATGCAAATAAATGGTTGGACGCTGTGGATAAGAGAAATAAAAATCCCGTGGATGAGAATGGCCATGGAACTCATGTGATGGGGACGATTTGCGGAACAAAAAATGGAATAGGAGTTGCTCCAGAAGCCGAATGGATCGCTTGTCGAGCATTGGACGCTAATGGTAAAGGAAGGGAATCAAGATTGTTAGCCTGTGGGCAATGGATTCTAAAAGAGAAACCTGATGTCGTATGTAACTCTTGGGGAGGTAAGAGCGGTAACAGTTTTTTTAATGGAGTTGCTGACAAGTGGAAAGACGTTGGAATCATCGCCATATGGTCTATTGGAAACCAAGGCCCTGCATGTAGGTCAGCTGGCTCTCCGGGAGACCAACTGGGTCATTGGAGTGTGGGAAATGTAGATAGAAACGATAACATCCATAAAACTAGCAGCAGGGGTCCCTCAAGCACTAAAGGACTCCAAAAACCTGAAGTTTCAGCTCCAGGAACTGCTATTGTAAGTGCTTGGTTTAACTCATCCACCTCGTACCACACCCTCACTGGAACATCCATGGCTGGTAATCTTAACCTTCCGGTCTACATCTACCTAATAAATCGCTTATTACTAACAGTAACTTAACATTCAACAGCTCCACATGTTGCGGGTGCCGTGGCCCTCATGAAAGCTTTGGACCGCAGCCTGACTGAGGAAAAAGCACTGACTCGCCTTAAGAAAACGGCAGCTCAACCTTCAATCAACACAAATGACGCGCAAAAGAAAAAAGACTTAGATTGTAAGAAACCTCCGAAAGGAGCACAATATCCCAACGCTGCTTATGGATTCGGACGTATCAATGTAGCCAAAGCCTTAAACATTTAGTGGATGAACACCCGATTCGACCAATAAAAATATCTGCTGACAAATCATCGCTTAGTTACATTTTCTTCTCATCGTCACAACTAAACTCATGACCCAAAGGCAACACGAAGATTTCCAAATTATCCGTTTATTCCATTTTATTCACATCCATTTTTTATGTCGTACTTGTTAGCCCCAGGTCATTTAGCGTGTCCAACTTTGTAATATTTCGTACTTGAGTGCACGTTAATTTTGTATTCAGCTGATTTGGGGACAGTACTGTATAATTTACGTAACACCGCAATCCGTAATAATGGCAGATGATGGCAACGATTTTACAGAAGACATTTCGGAAGAGGAAGAACAAGACTTCCCACTGGCCGCTGATGCATATGCCAATGACATTCCTACGATTGAAGTAGAAGACGTCGGACAAGACTTCCCACAGGACGCGGATGAATACGACAGCGACATTCCAACGATTGAAGTAGAAGACGTCGGACAAGACTTCCCACAGGACGCGGATGCATACGACAACGACATTCCAATGATTGAAGTAGACGACGCTCCACTGGATACTCCCGGAAATCCTGATTACACCTACGAAAGTCAGGACGAAGACAACTACGATTCTGACCGTGGAAGAGGCGTAAGGTTCCAAGACTATGGTCAGGGGCGACAAAGTTATGATTCTCAAGATGACTACTACTACCCTTACGATTCCATGAGTCCCGAAGACAACGACTGGGATAAAATGGATGTCCAAGCCTTGGAAAAGGATGGCTGGAGTCTTCACGAAACCCTTGGAGAAGGCAATGAGTTTGAGCTTTTGTATGAACGACTGCCAGGTGAAGACTACTACGAGTCTGAAGAAGGTGAAGGGGAATTCGACTACCCACCCAACGCTGTCAATTTTGAACCTCCCAAGTTGTCGGATGGTTACTTGGAGTTCTGTGAGAAGTACATGCACATTCCAGATGAACCTGCACGAGAAAAGATGTCTCAAGTCGTTCTGGAAGAAGGATCATTGAAGGATCCGATTGTAATGCGTCTTCAACAACCTGAAACTGTAGAATACGTCTCAACAACGGAGCCACGTATGTTCCGCTGCCCAAGCATTGAATCCATGTTTAAATTGCGGAGAGGGGTGGACGTCCACTTCTACTTGTACCCCGGAGGCAAGATGATCTCCAAGGAGTGTCGATTAGACGCAACCATCTACCAGATCAAGTTTGCCATAGGCCGTTATGTGAAAGTTCCACCACCCAATTTGGACATTAGGAAAAAGAAGAATTTGGTTTCAGATGAGAAAACTTTAGCAGAGTTGGGAGGTCGACCTCAGAAGAAGATGAAGCTTACGGTGGAAATCAACAAGCGGCTCACTGGAAACTTTAAAATTAAATTAGCTAACGAGCAGGAGAATCTAGAGGAAGTTCAAGAAGACTCTCAAATGAGAGTTAAGATTGACACGGGTGGGTTAAGTAATGTTAAAAATGATTATCACAACCTCTCAGTAATTCTAATCATTCTGATGCGAATGCTATTAAATCTGGCTAAATAGAAGATGGAGGATCATACTTTGTGAATGTAACTGTTGTTCATCCGACGGAAACAAAACTAAAACTCGGAGGATTCATGGACCAAAGGGCAGGAAAGACTTTTCACCACGCAGTGACCACCATGGACGAGACTCCTCGATTATTAAGAGAAACTCGTATGAAGACAATAATAAGAACTGATCAAGTGCAGAAGTAGTAATCTAATAATAATATACACTCCCTTTAGAGGTGAGCACAGCTTGTCAAGTGTTCTGCACAAAGGATTCGACAATGCAGACACTTGTAAACAAGTCGCAGCAAATGGAACGGAGGGGAGTGTACGTCTGCGAATTGAATGATCGGGAAATTCGAGCTAATGTGCCATACCTGGCCTATGAATTCTACGAAATGAAAAGGCGTGAAGCTGTGAGTCTTTACGTGAAGGAGCGTCAGTCGAAAGTTACCTTATGTCCTTCCTAATTATTAATAGGCTATTACTATTCAACGGTACTGGAGGCGGTGGTTGGCCATTCGGGAGAGACGCAGAAGGGAAGAAGGACTTATCCAACGAGTCCGATGGGCTGAGAATATTAGGAAAGGTAGACTGGAACAACGAATGGCAATTATGGAGCAGGAACTCCAGCGACAAGAGAACCCTAAGAGACTGGTATGATGTGTGTTAACACTCGACTCTACTGCATTTTGCTGAGGTCACAATGCGCCTTCTTTTTCCCAGGTGGACTTGGAGCTGCTCTACCGCGCGATTAACGCATGGAGAAGGGAGGAAGAAGAATATGTAAATGAGAATCGGTGGGGACCTGAAAGAAAAGCTGCCCTCGCGACACTTGCAGATCTTGAATCCGACCTTCTGCTCGACTTGGAGCGAACGAAGAATCGAATTAATGTTCAGGAGCGAGAGAACCGTTGCATGAAAGTTTTCGACAAGGTAAGCGATTCTTCCTTCGATGCATTTGTCTAAATAATTTTGGACACCATAATGAAGACTTATATCTTCAGATGGGACAACCTACTCGTTGGTTGAGCGAGAAAACCCCCAACTTCATTACTTTGGACAACAGAGACAAAGCCAAGGTACGTCAGCTTCAGGACATTTACAAATCACTTCTTTCTCCAGTTCAGAACACTCCCGAAGGAGCTCAAAAGCGAACGATTCTTTTGGGACAAGTAAATATCATCGTAAGTGTTTATGGTTTTAATACAAAAAATAAAACGGTACAACCTTCTCTGATAACACTAAACGTTGTTTGTACAGACGAACAGCATCAATTCGAAGATGTCACAAATGCTGAATAAACTTGTGTCCCGAGAATTGACTTTCCTGCAGATGAAGGATTGCAGCAACGCGTTGTTCGCTGGTGTTAGAAAGAGGTTAGCTTATCTTAAACGTTCTCGTTACTCATGTTTTAAGGAATGCTTCTCTTTCAGGATTGCTACAACCTTTTACTTCCTGTGTCAAGACCCTAGTTTCAACAAGGAAGCCACGAAAGTTTCAAAAGTACGTGTAACTGTTATCATTTTTACTTTATTAGTTGTTGTTATTTTTTTCACGAGCCTTTTTAATTCACCTGAGAATTTTTTCAGGTCCCTTATGACCCGCTGAAGCTAAGGAAAGACATGCTTCAGTGCAAGGGATGCAGACGAATGCAATACAGGGATGAGTTCACAATAATCAAAGGTAATATAATATTTCTATTGTTTTCTATTGGTCAGTTGACCAATTAACACCACCACGACTGTACAGGAACAACGGTTACCAGTCGATGCCATACATGCAGTAGTCTTTATCGAACAGCCATTCTTCGAGTTGACCTCAATCTGTATCGTCATATGTTGAAGGAGCTGAGGAAGGATGAACTCGCTGCAGGAGTTGTTAATTCTGTCACATTTGTTATGGATGTAAGGCCATGGCTCATGTAGTCCATCCTATAAAATGACTCCAAAGGGCTTGATACGTTTTGGAACCTCTTTTACAGGCTCACGACTTGCAATTCCTTGTGGAACAAATTTGGCATGGTCAATCAGCTCTCAGCGGAATTGACAACCGTTATTTACTACGCTTATGCAGGTGGAGAAAGGATGCGCCATTCTCCCCGTGGAATTGTGTACTTCTCACGGAAGAAGAGGCCACAGCGCATCTCCAACTGGAGAACATGCAAGATGTAACTTCATTTCTGCTGCATTATTTACATTGCTAAATATATAATTAATTACACCCCAATGCTGACGATTAACATCCTTTGTAGGCTTACAAGGAGTCTTTCTTCCATAAAGTATTAGTGAAACAAGCCACAGCCAAGAGTTACTTTGAGGGTCTGTCACGGATTGCGGTGGGTCTCGATGCACGCATCCAGGACAATTGTAAGACGAACGTCGCGAAGAAATCGCGTATGGCTGAACTTAAAGAGAAGATGAGAAGGAAAGCACGATTTCTAGCTGCTCTAGGCAAGACCTGATGTATCGTCAGATATTCTGTATTAATTCAGTAACTCATAAATAAATGACGAATTGAAAGAGGCTACATTAGTGTAAATAATCTTTACTCACACATCAGTATCAACAAATTAAAATTGTATGTAGGTTAAAAGAAGGACAGGTTTATTAGTTTTTAATTCGAGTTAATAAAATATTATCTGTTTGCCTCATAGTGAACTCGATCGTACTGTGAGACAAGTCAACTTTAGAATACGACTTTGTTTTTATCTGTAAAGTACTATTACAGTCCAACAGATTTCTATTTCATGAGGGTCACAGTCACAGTAAATAGATAGAATCATCAACATTAATCAGAAATCGGGATTTACGATTACCTTGCTGTCTACAACGGTCTTAGCTTTAACTAACTAATAAAGCAACAAGAAACATAAACGCGAGGTAAGATTAAACATTATCGAGACCTAAATTATCTAAATTACCAATTACACACCCATGCCAGTGATGGCAGCAGCAAACATTAAAATAATAATGCAGGTCAAGAGAGGGTACGGTTAATGTTTCGTTCGGGTTAATAGGAGATTAGCTGTTTGTCCCATAGTAAATTCGATTATACTGAGACAAGTCGACCTTTCCATGAAACTAGTCGACCCGAACTGAATTTTTAGGGGCGTGAATGATCGGACTGCCAGGCGAACCAGCTTTTCTTTTATATACGCAGGTCGTTCTTTAAGCTGTTCTATCATTACGGATGTTCTATGATGAATCTTTCCAGCAGCACCAAAGGCAACTACTTCGATAGCAATGCCTATGAGAAGAGCCAGAACATTGAAAGCAAGGAGAGGAACTGGAACATCAGCTCCACAAGCTACGACCAAGAAAGTTGATGTAGAAATGACGTTAACTGTTACGGCAAGAATGGATGGTAGAACGATTCGCTGGTGGAAGGCGTTGTAGAGAATCATCACTACTTGCATTTCGCGAAATGTCCGTAACGTTCCTCGGAATGAGCTGTTCACATTAAAATAGTTTATATCAGTTGAATCGAATCCTACCGATGCAAAGTTGTGCTTACTCTTGTACTGCTGCTTGAACGACCGACTGAAACCGCTTTGAGGGCTTTGAAGCTGGCATTCTGGACGGGAAACATTTCGGATTATGATTATGAACATTTTGTTATTAACACATAGCAGGATAATCCTACCTAGGCATGCAAGCTTTGACAAGCTGGTTCAAGATGAGAGTTCCGTTGAAGAAGGTCATCATGGCCATCAAAGTCGCTTGGGAGAATACAAACGCTCCGAAGTATGCCTCTGTGACCAAGATGACGAGTCGCATTGGGAGGGACAGGCTGCTGGTGGAGCACGAAGAGATCATGGATCCCAAGAACGGAGGGAGACACGGGAATATCGCGTTGACTGCTGAGAAGCAGAAAATCACAACCACCCCATTAGCCACCCACAGGTGAAAGAGGACCTTTATCCGCCCAATGAATCCTCGTTTCACACCTGAAATTCGAACTGAACAATATATGACAAGTAAAAGTGCATCAGATCCTGGGCCATGACTTTAAATAACCACATACTGTGTCTCTTGGAGAATTCCATCCAGCTCCGAATCATTTGACAGGCAAGTACGCGTTCCACAAGAAGATTGAAGGAGCAAAATGGAACGAGAAAATAGATGACCACAATGGACTGGCAAATGAGCTTGAAATACGCTTTAATGTCGGGGGACTGGAAAATGCTGATGGTATGGATGGCCATCACAACTCCACGGAGGATAGCTAAACCTGTGGTTAATTTGTGAATGAACAGAGTCTTTGGTTTAAGACGGTCCATGGGAAGGAGTCCCGAGGGATCGTCGGGGTCTCCAATGACTGGAGATGCAAAGAAGGACGAGGCCAAAGCGAACATCCTTCGTATGCTTGGGATGCAAGCACTCTGAAGAGTGTCATATTTCCCCACACGTTTTATTATAGATGGCCCAATTCGGCGTAGCTTCACAGGAGCTGTATAAAATAACCGATGATGTTTCTCTTTCAAAATTCATTATTATGTTCTTGAAGTCGTACAGAGCAATGTGGCTTGATCCAGGAGATTTGGAGCGTCTAGTTTCATCCTTTTATCTGTACTTTTCCAAGATCCCAGGGCTGAAAATGTTGGTATGAATCAAAGAGTTTATGTTCCGGTGCAGGTGCACAGCAAGTGTTAAGGAAATTCTTGTACAAGGAGCTATTTATATGGAAAGTATATTGTATTACTAAATATATATTTAATCATCTGCTAAGTTGGGTTACGGTAATATTAGAAATCATGATATCCCCAGTAGCCAACAATAACATCAGTAAATATTTAAGATTTGTAATGTTATGTTCATTTATAGAATTTATAACTTCGGTGAATTCTATAGCCTTATCACAAAGGTATCTTTAGGTGGTATTGGTCATAGAATTGGTAAGTTCAACTATATATGTTTCACGGTCCACAGTTTATTTTCATCGAATGGCAAAGTGTGACAAGTTGTATAGTAGAATCAGTAGGTAATAAAAGAATTGTATAATTTATAGCTGGAGAGATGGAAGAATAGATTATTTAACATGAATGGGGTAAACAGAATGTATTGAGTTTTCAGTATTATTTCAGAATACTTTGTTTCTACTTAACTTCTATACTTTTAACCTCTGATGACGATAAGACTACTTGGTATTATAATTATAATCTGCCCTGCATAGATAGTGTCCCATAAAGGTACATATTGAAATATGGCTATTATTCAGGTGTATCTTATATTTCCTCTACTTTTTGTTTCCGATTTTTACGTTATTATCCGGAAATGTAATTTACCTATCAGGGTACATCATGGATGGATAAATAAACAAATTAAAGCCCTTAATGTAATTGAAGCATCTGCAAACTGCTTGGAATGCAGGGTTGTTGAAAATGTATTTCTGGTAAAGGAAAGTAAAGGCACGATATAATATAACAACGTAGTACGGGTATTAGACGTTACCCTTACCGGATTAAAGCCGAAAGCTATAGACTTCGTACACATATTTTATCTTTACTATATAGTGGTGATATTTTATTAATTATTTTCGTACTGAATACAAAAGAGTTACATGCAAAGAGGTTCCGAAAGAAATTGTTTGAAATCCACGTATTGTTATCATGTTAACCAATTGAACGAATTCCATATCAAATTCACCTGCTATGTATTGTGAAAATGATACAAAATATCCTCAAGGAAGAGTTCAATATTGTCCTGATTAGTTGGTCAGCAATACGAGCGTCACTACTTTTGTATTCTGTAAGTTTAGTAGGTTATGCCAATAAATATTTTATTGTAATCATTAAGAAGTTGGACATTGGAATTCAGTTGGATTGTAATCTGAAAAGTATGCTAGAAGTTCTATTGAATCGTTCATCGCTACACAAGTTGGTTGATTGAGACGGAAGGGTCGGGACATTGAATACCCAACATACTTTGGATGGTTCTCTCTCTTTCAGCCTCAGTGGCAAAGCAATGTGCAGATTCCTTGGACAAAGCACCTGAAATTCCACCAGATTTTCTGTAGCCGTCCCAATATGCCGCAATAGCACCCAAGCTTCCATCATTCACTTCCACTGGAACAGATCTTCGACGTCTTCCTGTCTTTCGCCCTGGGTCTATCGGTCTATCCAACTTTGTAGAGAAGGGAGCTCCTAGATATGCTCCGGAGATACATGCTCCCATGTTCAGATATGTGGAATCCACGTCTGAGAGAAACCAAGTGCCCCACATCCTGATGTCCTCCAGATGGGTTGGATGCTCCCTTGAATAATGGGACTCCAACAATTTAAGGATGTAATAATTATACACTACCTGCCTATTAAAGTATGAACGTACCACCGAAACCGTATTTTGTCTCCGAACAACTTCTCCATAGCCGCAGTGTACTTGTGGTGCATGTTAGGGTTCTTCTTGAAGTTGGAGAAGCAATTTCCATGTGTCACTGTCACTGCTTGCCAAGCAAACTCAACGAAGGGATCCAACTTACTATAAGGAAAGCGAGTGAGGTTTCTATTCCATAAAGCTGGTCGGTACACCGCAGAATGTTCCTCTCCGTCTGGAAGGATCTTTATGACTTCAGTGGCCTGAAACGGTAGACAATAAAGAGTAAGTCACAAACACTCACAGCACCTCGATGTACACTCACAATGGTTTTCATAGAACACACTGTCCCTTCAAGTCTGAAGCGTGGATACTGAGCTTCACAACTTTTAAGGGCATCAGCAATGTCTTCAAAGTCTTCCATAGAAATGTCATCCACTTCTCCGATTCCTGTGTCCTGGACAAGAAACAAGAACCCCGACAAGATTCTATTCCGGAAGTCTTCAGGTAGAAACGGATGAGGACAAGTTTTCCCAAGAATTTTCATAGTCTTCTTGAACAACTGGACAATTCTGAGGTTCGGGGAAGAGGAACCAGGATTAGGAGACTCTTCGT
The DNA here is from genome assembly GCA_034696565.1 of Isotomurus graminis. Taxonomy (NCBI): domain Eukaryota; kingdom Metazoa; phylum Arthropoda; class Collembola; order Entomobryomorpha; family Isotomidae; genus Isotomurus; species Isotomurus graminis. Next base: position 6,029 of record JAQGAB010000688.1, on the reverse strand, counting down.
ATTGCTGCAGTCGGTGAAGTTCTTCCGTTTGGAGTTCATCGAATAAGAAATCCCCCAAGCGAAGAGTTTGGTCTGTGATGGCCATTTTGTCTGTTTCATCAACCGAGTTGGATGATATGGCCTCGAAAGACGAAGATCCAGATAGAAAGTTCTCGACAGAGTCTCCTTCTTCATGGGACGAAGGAGGTACAATCAAGCCAAGATCAGGATCCACTTCCCCTTCGATGGACAAGTAACATTCATCCATGCACGTGTAAATGTCCACGAAATCATCTGTAAAATTCGCAATCACTGTTATCCCTCTACTCTTCTTTTATGTGCGGTCGGTACCTTTGGATGAATTCGCCACTGATGCGTTGAATCCATACTGGACCATTTGAATCTACAAACATTTTAAAAATCCGTGTACCACCTGTCAGGTATTATGGTTGCATTATTATGAATTACTTGGCCATTTCTTTGGGCAAGCAAGAAGTCACTGCCGACGAAGGCTTTGTCTAATTCCCCTTGTTTGCTTGTAAACGGAGAATCGCAAATAGAACCCCAGATCCTGAAATATTTAAAACATTCTTCATGCTTGATATAGTGTATGAAATGAACACTTTATTCATCACAAGCGCAGTAGGCATTTAAAGCATCGTTGTAAATGACATGACTGAATGAATCAACTCACACTGGGGTTGTTTTTTCTGCTCCTTCAGAGTAAAAGCAAGGCGTCTGAAGAACTTCCTTGAAAAGAAGGCCATAAGGACATTCTTTCTCCTGCAATTCGTGCCAAATACCTTTACGACAGAACCTGAAAGCACCCCATGACTCTTCCCACATTGTACTTAGTAGCAGAAACGATAAAGGTACTAAGGTTCCAGAAAAACCCCAACTTCCATAGTGTTGTTTCATTGTACCCTACAACACATGAGGTCAGATAAACTCCAACTGCAAGTACATTGTAAGATATGCAATACAGAAGAGACTCCCGTTTCATATTTGTAAATATTATACGATTTCCAGGAATTAAAACAAACATTCATTTCCTGTTCTATTCAATCAAATTGTTTGCATTTGATTTATCATCAGCTTCACTGCCTTGAATGAAGTGTAAAAAAATCTTCCTATTGTGACTTTGTTATGTTATATTGCGTCCCTTTCCCATTCTTCTTCCTGTAGAAGTAATCGGAGGTATACGCAGTTCCAAAGAGTTTCAATGTTACCCTTAGATACGCCCCCGTCTGGCTATCCGGCGTCAACAACTTTCCATGAATCTCATGCACATAAATTCCCAGCCCCCTCCCCAAAATTGGCGTCAGTTTTTTGTAATAACTTCCCAAAAAAGGAATACGCTATTTATTTTTGTATTCCATCCCTTTTGTCTCTGACGCCGTACTTTTCTATCTTCAAATTCCTTGTTGTCCTATCGAAAAGCCAAAAACACAATTGCGGTCCAATAAATGTCCAATTCCTCTGGTTCCTCTTCTGAGGACAGTGTGCAACTTGTAGGTGGAGGTGGCCGAGGGTGTGGCACCTCAACCGAGCCACAAGAAGAAGAACCCCCTCCACCTGATGGGATATGCAATCCTGGAACCCCAGAAGAACAACTTATCCCATGTGAACTATCTCACATAGCCCCACCTGCAGTATCCACTCCTTGCGTCTTCATAGGTCAACTACGGCCACAGGAGGAACCTGATGACCCTGAAACCCCACTTGCAGCTTCCATAGAAGGTCAATTACGATTCGAAATAGGTGAAGTCATGTCTTACGACTCTACGGAACCCACAGAGCCTCCAATTGCATCAGAAATTGACTCAACGCCGTTCCAAGATGTAAGCTCGATGACCCCAACTTCCCCAGTTCTTGCAGAGCCTCCACCGCGCCTTGTGGAGTACATCGGAGACCAATTCCACAACAAGAATCCCCACACAAGAAGAACAATTCTGCTTAATCCCCGCAGAACCTCAGACAACGACCCAGTGGTACTTTATCGCTTTTACCAGTTCTGTTGTCCTTGTTCAGGTAAAGTTTGGTTCTCTCCACTTCATCGAGCAAAGGACGGATGCTTCTGCAGGGACTGTCATCATTTCCTTCGACCTTTTGGACACGTCGATGGTCTCACTCCTTACATGGGTCATGAGTTATGCTACGGTACCTTCCTTCACTGCAGCTTCGCATGAATGCCAAAATGAATTCAAACTTCTAGTATACCTTTTCTCCCAGCTAAGTTTGAATGCCACGTGTGTCGGAGAAACTGGAGCTGTCAAAAGTCCAAGTCTAACTTCCCAGACAATTGTTTCAACTGTGGGACTATTGTCTATCCCTACTATCAAGTATCTCACGTAATCTTTCGAATCAATTAGTGTGATTTCTGAGGTAAATGGCATCTTATTAATTGGCTATTATTTACTGCAGTCCGTGTTGCATCGAAAGATTAAGAAATCATCTCACGCAACCAACCGACCTCCATCAAACGAAGAACTGGACGAAATGCTATTTGACGAGGAAGAAGACGCGTACAATTCATTCCAGAGCTCGTTCGCTGCTGCCCACAGTATTGGAACTGGTGTCCCCACAACTAGTCATGTTCAGAATCCCCCAATGACAAAAGTGGAGAAGCACCTGTTGGCAAAGTTCTCAAGAGCCAGAACCACTCGGAAAAAGTCCAGTCCCCACAAACCATGGAAAGGAAGTCGGAGTCTGAAGCGGAACACAGATGAGACTCAAATCGCCAGACGCTTGCAGTTCGCAAAGGATGAGGTAGCAAACCCCAATTTGACCACAACCACTCCCCCCACCACCTCCTCGTCTTCTTCTACTGAAGTCAAGTCAAGTGTGAGGAAAAACAGCAGTTCTAGTGGGGGCAGTGGAAGTAGTTTGTTCTTCACTGGAGCCACGAAGATTCTAACCTCAAGGGAAAGCTGTACACACAAGGACTCCCCGGCCTGTGGGAAAGTAATTGATCGATCCATTTCAGAGCCAGCGATGAGTACAACCACAAGAGTTCCACTTGACCAGCCTCCTCCCTTATGACAAGAACTAATGACAAGTCAACCTCTTAAATGATGTGCAGTTTTTTCTCAAATTCTCAATGTGTCCCCAAATGTAATTCCAATTTTTATCCTCTGTACTTTAGCTTAAACGAAGTGAGGAACAAGTTTTGACCCATGTCGTGGAAGTCGACATGATTTTTGTAATATGACAGATACAATAAGTGATTAAGTGATTAAACATGCTGATGGTGACAAATCACCTATTTCACACAAAATTGAGATTTAATTTATGACGAAAATAATCATCTACATCACATTGTTTTATAATTCAAAGGGCTCTTATGCAAAACCTTAACTGAAGGAAAACTAACGTACATAAGCCGAACCCAGATTTAGTTAGTAAAATTGGGTAACAATCTTTTAGAATGATTCTTTAGTGATATCTTTGATGTTCCTATATTTTAGTTGATAAGCTTGTGGCTTGCATCTGGTGTGCGGGTGGCAAGACTTGATTAGGAAATAGAACAAGTAGATTATTAGCTACCTCCAATAAACCCCAAACTTCCCAAACCTCACTTGCTAGGGGTTCCACTATATTCTGAACTGCTGACTACACACAAAAGTTACTATTGTATGAAGTTATAATTGCATTAGAGAGCCTCAAGACTACATGCATCTCAAGGGTACACCAGTCTGCTCTCCCCATTTTATTTAAATCCCTAATTCTGTCATGCTAATAAAAACATCGGCTTTTTTCACAAATTGTACATATCTTATTAAATATACAGAGAGATCAATATGTTGGGGAAATTAACTGCTCAGTGTTGAATCACGAGGTGCTTCATCAAAGCTTAGTTATCAATGATTACGTAACTAACATTCAATGCCATTCAGAAGTGGAGTCAGTGGAGTGAATTGCTATAATTTTTTGCAGGCCATATCTTTTGTACTGCAGCCTTGAGTTTGTTTTATTCGGTGAGTGAGGAGTTGTGAGTCCACACGGAAGAACAGAAGTTGAAAAATGAAACAAACTGAGTTTCTAAAGTATTTGGTGGGGGTGGCTCTCCTCCTTCTGAGTGTCTTGGTTTCTGAGACACACGGAGACAAAATCCTTGTCCTCGTATTCTTCTCCAGTAAAAGCCATAAAATTACATACATGCGTCTCATCGAAGAACTCGCTGCACGAGGTCACGAAGTTACCATTGTATCTCCCTTAAAACAACCCAAGCCGATCAAGAACGTCCGTGAAGTGTTCACAATGGACGTTGGAAAGCACTTTGGAAATGTCAACTTCTTCGAAGCAAAAGAAGCGGAAGACACATCAACGCGGTTTCAAATCTTCAATGCAATGTTCCAAACATGCGAAGCTACGTATGATCTTCCACACATCAAAGCGCTTCTCAATGAGAAGTTTGACCTGATTTTCGTGCAGCCGGTTTTCAATGACTGCGTCTTAGGAATGGTTCACAAGTTAGGAGCTCCTATGGTTCTCTTCACACCAACCGGAGTTCCTGCCATCATCGCGGAAACTGCAACTGGTTCCCATTTCCCGTACTCCGCTACTCCGAGCTACTTCCTTAGCTATCCCGCAGAAATGACATTCTCCCAGAGATTTATCAGCTTCGGGACGGATTTACTAATAAATGCATACATGCACCTGATTTGGTTTCCAAGATCTGCTAGGATCTACAGGGAGAAGCTCAATGATTCCAGTATTCCTTCGGTGAAGGAGATTTTTGCAGAGAAAACTTCCCTCATCTTGAGCAATGGACATTTTTCGCTGACTGGGCCCAGACCTTACTTACCAGACATTGTGGATGTTGGGGGGATCCATTCACGACCTGCAAAGCCACTTCCAAAAGTATACAGCGTAAATCACGTCAGTCTTTTATAAACTCTAAACCTCATATCTTGTTTGTAAGGACTTGGAGGACTTTGTAAGTGGAGGGGGGAATAAGGAGGGATTCATCTTCTTCTCCATGGGTTCAGCTGTCCGAGGAGACAGTATGCCAGCAGCCAAGCGAAACATGTTCCTCAGGGTCTTCTCACGTCTAAAGCAACAAGTTTTGTGGAAGTGGGAGAGTGAGACGATGGAAGGTGCAGAGTTGCCCAAGAACGTAAAGCTCAGCAGCTGGTTGCCCCAACAAGACCTTCTGGGTCACTCAAAGATCAGATTGTTTATTACTCACTGTGGAGGTGGAAGTACAGAAGAAGCCATTTATCACGGTGCTCCTTTGCTGGGTCTTCCAATGTTTGGCGACCAAATTATGAACGCGGAGAAAGCCAAGCGTCACGGGTTTCTACGTCTGTTAGAGTGGAACAAAGTCACAGAAGAAGCTCTCGAAGCAGCGATTCGAGATGCTCTTGATAATCCAGAGTTAGTTTGAAAGAAATGTCTTACACATAGACTTACAAATACATATAACAATTTTATTAGGTATACTACCAACGCCAAACGGATATCTAAGATATATAGAGATCAACCGGATGATCCTTTGTCAAGGGGAGTTTACTGGGTGGAATACGTCCTCCGACACAAAGGTACGGTTCATCAATAAAGACTCATAGTTAACCATTTAGTAGTAATTTTAATTACTTAAATCCTTTAACTCTAGGAGCACCTCATCTTAGATCAGCTTCCAGAAAGCTAAACTTCTTCCAATACCATTCTTACGATGTTATAGCTGCCTATCTAACTATCATCCTCACAATCCTGTACATCATATTTGCCCTAGTCCGGTGTATTCTAAGGTGTGCATGTGGAACTAAAAAATCAGGAAATCGCAAGGTGAAGAAACACTGATGTGGTTAACAAGCATTGTTCTGTAAGCAACCTACGTCCAAAAATTCACATCACAAATTAAACGACTGTATAATATAACCTCCTGTCAAGAGTCATGTCAAATGTTTCGTATCATATTTTGCTCACATTTATGATAAGCAAACTTCAAATCTCTGGATAAATAAGCCCTTCTTGTTGACCAAACCAAACTTCAATCTCACAGTCACATCACACGACTTTTTTATGAAGAGTTCATAGAGAAGTAG
>JAQGAB010000687.1:0-23220 GCA_034696565.1 Isotomurus graminis | reverse complement strand
TTCGACCCCCAGCGATTCACTATTTCCATCCAAGGAGCCTTCCAACTCACTCTGACCTCCCTGACTGCACTTCGTCAACTCAAGACTCAATCCATTTTAATCACATCCCACACACCGACTCTGCTATTTGATGACCATGAATTTACGAGGGGAGCGCTCAATTGTCCAGAGGTGCAGCCTTCCCCTCCATTCCAGAACCCTCGTGACCACAATCGCCCAGTTCAGCTGGGAACTCAATAATCCACGACACACGACAAACGCCTTCCGCATATTCAATGTGGATGCCAGTGAAAATTCCCCAGCCAACCAGACGCTGACTACTGACTGGAGTTCAAAGTTCAACGTACACTGCGCGAAGAAAGTGAAACAGCCATGCCAATCGAAGGCAGATGAGCTTTGGGGGTGTAGGGAGTTCCACCGCAGACATCCCACTGAACTCCACCATTTCCAAGCAGTGCATTCAATCTCGGGTTGATTAGGGGGAGCACAAGGCATTCCCAAACGGACACACGACTTCCGCAGGCGATAAGAACGGCGAAAAATTTCCAGATCCGAGCCGTGAGCCTCAACTATTCCAACACCCCGGCGACCAAACTGTCGCCCCGTTAATCGAGCTTTTGAGTTACCGCCTCTCGAACGTAACGGACCGGGAAAGTTTTGAATGCAAATGAGAAGAAATCCCGAACTCCGTTAACTTCAATTTATTTAAATGAACGCTGATGGGTCTCCAGAAGGATCGACTCTTCACGATTTGCCATCAAAGCAGTCGACACCTCAGCAGGACGTTTGGTCCACGAGGACTCTGTTCGTCTTTGGGAATCCGCGTTGTTCAGCGAAGTTCTTCAGCATTTCCAGCGTCGCAGGTGGCAGCGTCCGCTCTCTCGACAGAATAAGAAGCCCCCAACAGGACGAGAGTTCCTTATCATCGCACCTCATGAGGACCCCCCAATTGGCGTAGTCCGTCGTCAGCCACTTGTTGGTCGACCCGTCTGAAATATTCGAACCATGAAATGCCGCACTCCCAGTCGCACCTCCAATTACCTGAAGTCCACTCCTGAGGAGACTGAGTGTCCACCGTGAAAATACTCTTCCCGTCTCTCCACTCGCCTGACCTCCGCCATCTGCCACAAACAAATTACAATCAAAATCCGCCACTCAATTCCCACGTGACGAGTACCTCAAAGTCCGTTCGACCGTTGACCCCCTCAAATTGAAAACCCACTCCGTACACGGATTCGAAGAGGGACGACCATCCCTTCCGATCACTTCAATCCAGCGCCAACCTCCCATCGCCTATAAAATCAGAGTAAGTTGTTCAGAATGACCGCGCGATGGAAAAAGGCGGAGTTACCTGTTCTACGTCAAACGCAGTCTGCCCTCCCAACTCCCACACATGATTACTTACAGTTGAAGTGGTTCGGGTTTTCGACGTGGTCGGTATATTTACATCAAGCTGCTGGGAACTGAAGTTGGGAATGGAAAAATAAATAATTAACACAAATCCTACAACTCCTACTAAACCGAGTCCTATTAAAACACTCTTCTTCAGCAACGCGGATCGTGGTGGTTTCCTTAGCGACTGTGCTTCCTCTCCTCCCCCTGAGGAATCTGTGGCCTCGATTGTTTCTTTCCATCCTCCTCCCCCTCCGTCCATCGTACTAAATAAATTCCACTAGAATAAACGATTGATTGGAAGTTAAAAGCTCCTGAATTACGATTGAAGAATTCTCAGACACTCGCAGCCTTATATGAGAGAACATTTTAATTGCTACACAATTATGTGGAACACTCATTGTGTACAAATACATTTATGTACATAGTTGTGTGGTCATTGACTTAATTTTGTCGCTTCGCTTATCTGTTATTGACGTACAGAAGGGTGAACGCACTTATTTGGCACTTGTGGCCTTAATGCAAATCAAGGTTTGCGTAGGTTTCCAAGTATCCATTTCACTCTGACAGATAATAAAATCCCTGTGACTATAAAAGAGATTTTTTTGTGTACCGCCGTTGTCCTCCATGTTGGGTTTTAAGGTAAGTTTAAAGGATTAAGTCAGATATGGTGGAGTAGGGAGGGAACGGACTGAGAGTGCATTGTTGAGAGGAAAGAAGAAAGTGAAGATTCCCTATCTCATCCAATGCATTTTTTCTTTCTTCTTATGGAGTGTAACACAAGGAGCCCCCGAAAATTAACATTCGACGATATTGCGTAAGACTCCGGCATAGCTTCATTGTTAGTATCTAACAAAGAAATGTCTTAGATATCCTATGGTGGGTGTTTGATAACTGTGCGATATCGTGAATGGCGGAAACTAGAGTTGCTTAGTTTGTTCCAAATAAGTGCATTCACCCTATGTTTGGATTGTCTCGATACTTTAGTACTTGAATAAGTTGTCAAATGATTCATGTGGTGAATAAATATGACCTCATGAAAATTAATCCGAAGAGATGCGTTGTAAAGGTTCATTGAAGCATTAACCTATGTAAAGAAGCAGTTTGCCCTCATTATTGGTGATTGCTTAATGAATAATGTCATTAAGTTAAATCAAGATTTGTATATAAATTGTGCTATGGTAATTTGAACGGGGTGACACATGTGAGGGACATGCGTTTATTAATCACTAGACAAACAATAATCTAGTGTGCCTCACTCCGTGAATAAGTTTATCTATACTGACAACATAGATGGACTTACACGCTTCGTATAAGACGCGTAATTTGCTATCCATGCGAACTTGAGAAGATTTCCTGGAGAGTTGGTTTAATTTATGTTTTGAGATCAGAGATATGACCAGAAATGTATGTATGTACAGCATTGTGGGCGACACTATTCATCGTCAGTTGCATTTGTGAATGCAAACACAAGCTTTACGCATTTTGAATTTCCGAAATGTGAATAGGACATTTCAGTTCGCTCGTGAGCACCTTCAGTCTATAGAATATATTTTAGACGGGTGTTTTTATTGAATATTTCTCTATAGACATTTCAGTGTATCCCGATAGACCTGAAGCATCCACGGAGCTGTAGCATATTTACAAAAACTACTTTCAGGGTATTCACGTGTAATTCGTGATTAGGTACACGTGGAGAAAAGAATGAAATATGGGAGTTATTTGTTACGTCGTTTGGAGTCTTTATGACATGAACCAACTCAATTAACATTTTAACGGCATTAATAATGTCACATTGGTTGTAAAGAGTATAAGTTTCTGTGTATAATATATATCTATTATAGTTCTGAGACAAACACACAACCATGGAAGTAGTGATTCATATATAATTGTAATTAGAACAGTTGTTACTTTTTTATCTTTGGACTAATAATTAAAACATTGGTGTACAATTTTGTCACTGAAAGAAGCATTGCCATGACTATATGACCCACATCCACACGTGTGCACCTAAATTATTCAAATGTAAAATTCCAAAGCTTTTAACTCTCTCTCTTTTAACTAACTGAATAATTATTATTCAACATGTTTGGTACTCAATTAATCTGGAGTGACGTAACTATATGGTTTCGTTAAGATTCGTAAAACCTACTACAAGCTGCCTATTTTAGCCCAGCCAATTTTGAGTTGCTCAGGGAATTTAATTCACAAATATTCCTTCAAACTAACGTATATCATGCGTACTTAAATGAAGACATTACGATTAGCTGCTTCACTATAAGGACCTTTATTTTTGTACCTTTAACTCCTACTTAAGCACTCTGTTGCAACGATTTCGACTTTTCATACAAATATTAATGTTGTTTTAAAGCATGACATCGTGCTATCCTGAAAATTTCAGAGAGAGAGCAAGCCCCGTTCGGGCCCTAATGTCGATAGTTATAAGAATTTTGGTACCTTTAACCGGCACTTAAGCACCCTGTTGCATTGATTTCGACCTGTGACATAAATAACAAAGTTGTTCAAAATACGGATGTTATGCGATCATGAAAGTTTCGGACACAAGTCCCACCCCGTTCCGGCTCTGCTCCTAATAATTATGAAAATTTCTTTGCCACTTAAACACACAGTGTGTCACTTGAGAATGGGAAAGTCACATAATTTTGCGTACGTAATAAGATAAGAATGGCGTTTTCTAACAGTGTGCTAAATGTGAATAACCTCATGATAGGTTTAAGAGATATTCGACCGTGAAGTCGAATTTAGTAACCCGGAACGACAGACGACGAAGGTGAGCCTATAAGCCCAAATCGACTGGACTAAAAATGTTGGGCTTCACTGTTGGACGGAGGAGTGTCTGCTTCTAAAGTTAAACAAGTCTCAGGAGTATCCAATGGGAAGTTTTCAATCACACATATGTTTACTTATCTGTGAACTTATTTCTGTTCTGTAATCAAGAATAATAACAGGACAGCATTTGATTAGATGGACTTATGTGTATAATTGTGTATTCAAATCTAGTTACCCTGGTGACTACAACCAAACAAAAATGAACTTGACATTGACACATTTATTCGTTTGCAATGGCATAACCAACATCGATTTTAATATGTGGAGAACTATTGTATATTTTGTTATTAATTTTAGGGTAACCAGTGGAGATGAATCTTTAGCTTCTTTGGATCTCAAATTTCCTATAAAATCATTTGAATCGAAGTGTGTAATTCACTACTTTTCACATGCGGCTATTCCGGAAAGACAGGAGAAATTTCTGCAGATCAACCGAGACTACGGGACTTTCACATTGCAATCACATCCTTGGTCACCTTATCCTCTCGGCCACAGGGAAACCTGTTCCTTCAGAATCTTTCACCTCTTTGGATCCCCACGTAACATTTACCAAAATTACGAAACGCATTTAATTAACCAAATGAAATTTGTCGATGCTTTTGCTAAACGACCTCCACCTCACTCAATCGCGATTCTACTACTTCCCCACATTTCTTGGAGGTTTAAAATACTTCATCATACTGCCCCGTACTTGTCTTCTTTTCGTCTGTACGTCCGATATGAGGATTCAAATTCTTTATTTTTACTCGTACCGAACAGCCAAGTGTTAAAAGTGTATAAGATGAGCGGTGGTTCTGAGTCAAATGTATTTGAAGATCCGCTAATTCTTCCGGAATTCCGTGCACTCGTTCCTCAGCTTCAAATCGAATACCCGGATTTCTACTTGGTAAGTCCGTCAATTGGGCATTGCAAATTGGGAAGACTCCATCGAAACCGCAGAAAAATTGCGGAGTGCAACGGGATAGTTGTACTTCTTATGAGTTTCCTCGACACTTTTAACTTCACGATTCCTAAATGGAGAAGGCATTTAAACATATATCGCGTGCCTCACATTGAATACATGGATCATTCTAACCACGACGGAAACAAGACGACAACTGTTGGAGACTTAAGTGTAGGAAAACTTATTTATTGTACGAATGCTAGTTTAACTGCAGTCATTCAATTTCGGGCGCTTTGGGCGCCATTTCGGACTGAAATTTGGGTTGCTTTGATCGCTTCTCTTGTTCTCTACTCAATCGCCGTTGGGCTGTCCGATACAACAAACCTGAAGTTGTTTCTCCACAAGATTGCGCGGGAAACCTTCACAACTTATGCAGCTCTTATGGGTCAAGAAAACCGCATAAACAATTTGTCAACACTTTCCCTCACATTCTTAGCTCTCATAGTTACGTCGTACTACAAGGAATTTATTACAAGTTACTTTATTAGTCCAACACCCAAAAGGAATTTTCAAAACCCAGATGAGTTAATACAAAACGGGTACACATTTAGCGTTGACACGGGTTTTATGGCGGATCAGCTTAATAGATCTATCTCGAAGGAAAATCGATTGAAGCTTAATATATCTATTGATACTTTAATTAACATAGTCAAAAGAATCTCTAAATCCAAAAAGGTTTCGTTGTTTGTCGTGGATCGTAAACACTCGATTAATGTTTTATTCGAACTTATCCAATTTCATGTAATCGGTTTAAATACTGATAAAGTTAGGATGGAATGCCACCTAATGAAACCCGTGCTTGGTGAAGTTTCAGAAATGTTTCTCTTTGCAAACCCGTACGCTCATTACATGACGAAATTAGCAACAAGAGTTCTGGCTTGTGGGATTGTTAAAAGTAGTGAAAAGTCGTTGTCATTGTCCGAAAAAAAATTTAGAGAAAATGTCACTCTAACTAAAACAAAACGACTTAGTTTGTATGCATCACTCTTAAACTTGGTTCCTATATTTTCTGTGTGTGGAGTGCTCTTAATATTCCCTTCTTGTTTCATATTTGTTTTAGAAATAAGTCGGAGAAGGAGGTTAGGGATTATTTTATTTTGGTGGAGATTACGACAGCGAATTACCAGATAGAAATGTTTCTAGAGTAATCAAACACATATTGCACATAATTTTTTTTTTTTTGAGACGTCAAATTCGAATATGCGGCTTTTGCGTTTGTAAATCTTTTATAGTAAATAACATAAACCCTACAACTTCTGGTTTTCAAAATGATACATTTGTAGGAGGTTAAAATCTGTAATCACTAATGGCCGGCTACGTATGCTTTTGAAATTTTTGAACCACTACAATTTATTTATGTTTGAATTTCTAAACCGTCATTGCGCTTTAATGTAGCTTAATTTTTAGCCCAGTCAATTTGGGCTTCTAGGAACACCTCTTGTGTGTTGCCTTCTATTGCCTGTTTCCAACTTTGCGATTGAATATCTCCTACAATTTTCATTGCATCAAGTTCAAATTTGGAATACTTCTAGAAAAAGAGATGAGGATTGTACACCTTGAGCTTGGTTATTGTCGCATGATTAACTCACTCATACGTAGTGCTTAAGTGCCAAGGGAATTGTCAAAATTATAGACAGCAGAGGCCAAACGGGGCTTGGCTCCTCTCCACAACTTTTACAGTCACAAAATATTAATACTTAGAGAAACTTTTGTCTTCGTAGAGACGTTCGAAATCGTCGCAGCAGAGTGCTGAAATGGGGGTTTAATGTGAAAAAAATTATGTTGCTATAGAACACACGATTTTTCAAATTCTTAAGAGCCGACCACATTAAGTACTAGAGACACTTAATTCAGGATTAATTTAAGTGTAAGGGTTACATAACCTAAACAGTCACAAATCGCGAAATTAACTGGGCTACAGGAGGCTCCTTTGGTAGGTTTTATTTATAACAGTGATTGATTAGTTGCTGATATCTGAATTGAAAAATCTATTTTCTCTATTACATTGTAGAACACTTTAATATTTGTGTATGTCAAAGAGAAATATTATTTGAATGTCCGAGATATACGAAATCATGTGCTCTCTTTTGCGACCGCGCTAAATTCTGACGCACAAGACTAAATTTAAAAATTGATGGTTTTCAAATTTGAGAATCCGTGTTTCAAATTTCTTTTCAAACATTGTTTTCTGTTTAGTGAAAACAAACAAATTGTGTTAGTAAAATTAAATGAAATCATAAATGAATTTTAATAAAATATTCAGTCCGTTAACTTCTCCTCATTTCCGGTTTAAGCATTTCTAATCAATTGAAATCCTACGGAAAGCACCAGAACTTAATATTGGTTTAATATTAAACAAACCGATTTTCCGAGTTCCCGCTTAAAATGAAAGCCGCGATTCATATTTTCCTGTTTCTTGTAAGACCAGATTAATTATTTTGTCTGTATGGTGGCTTATGGCGTTCATTACAGCGTTTCTATAGCTGTCATATGTTCAAAATTCCAAGCACATGTTGAATAAACTATTACTCACAAACACTTTCATAAAAATATCTGGTTACACGAAAAACTTAGGTGAGGCTTGAGAAGGGACAAAAATAGAAACCGTTTGAAATCTGTATCTGGAGCCTACTCCAATACCTTCCTTGATTCAAGATATTACGACATAAAGCGACTGATGTGGAATTGACGGTCAATTTTATTGCATTGGGATGCTTGCAGGGCAATGTTTCCTTCGCGTTGATACACAGCAATTCTAATCATCCCATCGGCTGGAGAGGAAGTACGAAACTGATTATTCGTTGGAGTCTTGTAAGTTTCCTTCTTCTGGTTAATCCGTATCCGCAGAAATACGTTTGTTCTAACCACACAACATTTTTATTGTTCATTTTACACTTTCCACAAAACGTTTGGGGGTATTAAATGTTTTCCAGGCGGCCAGTGCAACGTGAGTTGGGATTTACGAGAGCTGAGCTACACAAACACTGACTGAGTGACCGTTGGAGTGTCTGGGGTGAAAGTGAAGATTCCAGTGACTCAAGAAGAGTTCCCTTAATATATTGCTGCAGTAATGAGTCCGTCGGGTGTTCTTGTGTTGTTTATGATTAGCAGTTACAATCTGTGGGGTTGGTGCAGCGCTCAAGAACAACAACAGACACGAACGTACGTCGAGGATTGTTCCTTGTTCGACAGGCCAAGCAAGCCGGCAATCACCAAATCGGTAGAAGCGGATCAATTCAAGTGTCACGTGTCTCCGGATGGGAAGGAGCGGCTGGGGAAGCTGGAAAGGGAGAAACTTCTGCTGGAGAATCAGGTGGCGCTGTTGGAAGGGAACTCCGCTTTGGGGGAGGAGGAACTGCGGAGAGAAGTCGAGTTGCTGAAGGGACAGTTAGGGAAGCAGTTGACGTCGACGGCGGAGGAGAAAACACTGCGCGCGGAGGAAACACGTCAGTTGCTGATTAACTTGGAGACGGCGACGTCTGTGGAGGTGAGTAAAGTGGAGGAGAGTTCGAATAGTTGTGGCGTCGCTGTTGAGACGGAAGGCGCTGAGCTGAAGAGACGACTGGAGGAAGTTGAGGAATCTTTGAGGAGATTAGTTAAGACGCTGGACCAGAAGATGTCTGTCTGGGAGTTGGGAGGACGGAAGGCGTTTGACGTAGAAAAGGTAACCCTGCTTTCCTCCATCGCGCGTCATTCTAACCAACCAACTCTAAATATTTAGACGATGGGAGTTTGGCGCATGATTGAAGAGTTCAGAAATTATGGTCGTCCCTCTCCCAATCCGTGTATGGAGTTCATTTTCAATTTGAGGGGGCCAACGGTCGAACGGACTTTGAGGTACTCGTCACGTGGGATTTGAGTGGGGGATTTGGATTTGAATTTGATTGTGGCAGGTGGGGGAAGTCAGGCGAGAAGAGCGAAGGGAAGTTTGATTACACGGTGGACACTCAGTCTCCTCACCACTGGAGTGGAGGTAATTGGAGGTGCTGCTGGGAGGTCGGCATTTCATGTTTCGAATATTTCAGGTCGGTGGGAGTGGACATGGCTTAAGTCAGATTACGTCAACTGGGGGGTCCCCATCTGGTGCGTCGACAGGGAACTGTCGTCCTGTGGGAGTCTTTTTATTCTGTCGAGGGAGCGGACGCTGCCACCTGCGACGCTGGAGATGCTGAGGAACGTCGCTGAACAACGCGGATTCCCAAAAGCAGCCGGAGTCCTTGTGAACCAAACGTCCTGCTGAGGTGTCGATTGATCTGGAACGTGCTTTGATTTAAATAAAATGAATTTAAAGACAGTTTGGAACAGCTTCTTATTTTCATATTCAAATTCGTTCGGTCCGTCTCGTTTGACAGACGACACTTTCGAGCTCGACTACCGCGGAGAAGTCTTGCATGCTGGGGTGTTTGGAGGGGAGGAGTTCACTGGCGCGGAGAGGCGCGGGGTGGGAGGGTCAACTGCGAACTCAACAGACAGCTGGCCACTCATTCATTCCGCTCGTGTGTCTCCGCTGACCTCCGTCGACCTCCACACGCCACACGTAAGGCGTTTGACGTAGAAAAGGTAACCCCGCGTTCCTCCTTTGCGCGGTCATCCTAACCAACCTACTCTGATTGTTTAGACTAAGGGAGTTTGGCACTCGATTGAAGT
Source organism: Isotomurus graminis (assembly GCA_034696565.1). Classification (NCBI taxonomy): domain Eukaryota; kingdom Metazoa; phylum Arthropoda; class Collembola; order Entomobryomorpha; family Isotomidae; genus Isotomurus; species Isotomurus graminis. Next base: position 13,388 of record JAQGAB010000687.1, on the reverse strand, counting down.
GTTTGAAAGTTATGGTCCTCCCTCTCACAGTCCGTGTGAGGAGTTTAGTTTGAATTCTAATTTAAAATAGAAATAGAAAAATAGAAATTTATTTGAGGGGGTCAGAGGTCGAGTAGACTTACATGTACTCGTCACGAGGGGAATGTGTGTTGGAATTGGATTTGAATATGTTTGTGGCGGGTAGGGGAAATCAGGCGACAAGAGCGAAGGGAAATTTCACGGTGGACACTCAGTCTCCTCACCACTGGACAAGTAATTGGAGGTGCGGAATTTCATGTTTCGAATATTTCAGGCGGGTAGACGTGGACGTGAATGAAGACGGACTACGCCAACTTGGCAGTCCTCTTGGGGTGCGGCAATAAGCAACTCTCGTCCTGTGTTTATCTTCGTCTTCTGACGAGGGAGCTGACACTGCGACATTCGACGCTGGAAATGCTGAGGAACGTCGCTGAACAAGGCAGATTCAATAAAACAGCCGGAGTCCCCGTGGACCAAACGGCCTGCTGAGGTATAGATTGCATCATTGCATGAGAGGCAGGGATTAAGCGAGTCTCGTTCCGGAGATCCATCCACGTTGATTTAAATAAAATGAATTTAAAGGCAGTTCGAAGCATTTTCTTTGCATTTCCGGTCCTTTTACATTGACAAGCGACACTCTCTAGCTCGACTGCCGCGGAGGAGGTTTGCACGCTGGGGTGTTTGGAGGGTTCAGCCGAACAGGTTCCACATATATTAATGCAATGACAGACATAATTAGTTGTCCAGTGGACAAAGCACGCCATGGACTGTTGGTTATGTCCAGGAGGGCTCTGGGATCCTTGAGGTTAAACCGCAATGCAAACCGCACCCCCAACAAATGAACCCCACTTAAACACTGCATCTCCAACAGCTGACTCATCCCATTCCAACCCCTCCTCATCTTCAGTTGTTAGCAATAGTAGTGATGCTTTTCTTAATAAGGTACATACCTTTACACGGCTGCCAAGTAGTACGCAACGAGTGTCCATATGTCGCAAATATTACATAGCAACCAACAAGGCAATTAAAAAGAAATTAATACAGATTAAAATCTTGCACTATCACCCATGCTGTATAGAAATTACGATGAACATTTCAATCCATATATTCCTTGTGCTTCATTCATGCCTTACGCCATAAGGTCTTTAAAGAAAAACTGCAACGTGTTAGCAAATGTGACTGTAACCAAACATTTCGGCCATTTCGGTTTATACAAACAATCCCCGTCTTTTTAGTGAATCAAACTTGCCTACAAAATAATCCTTCGTGAGGTTCTTGTTGCTAACTTATGCCTTTACGATACGCTGCTGGATATTGCGAAATGAATATTTCAACGATTTGATTGTCTTATTACTAAAGTAAACTGGATATGGACTAGCAAAAATGTACGTTTAATGGGACATAAACCCAAAACGAATTTTTGGGATTTCTTAAATTCATAATTAATGTCTTGTGTACTCAACTCAGAGGAACTGCTACCCACATTTCTGCAGATGGCTGATTGCCTAATTTGTGTTGACGTCAGAGCTCAAACTTTGCCTCTATCCGGGCAAAATAGCATTTACCCGCAAAATTGCTGTTGTAACGTTTTCCTTTACAAACTGTGTTGTTCTGATTACGTATAGTCGCTTGGTTACTTATTTTAGTGTCTATTAGTTTCCATTTGACCTGGTACAATGACAGTTTTACGTCTATGAAGTTCCATACAAGATTTTCTCGCTTTTATCTAGCTGAAGTTCCATCCATTAATTTGTTTAATCATCTCAAAACTCATCTTTATTATATGACAATATATTGGTTTACTATACATGATGTTTGTGTGATCCTAAGAAATATCAGAATTCTATTATAACTCCATTTGAAACAATAAATATAAAGAAAATTAAATCTACGGTAGAACTTCCAGGAACAACGAATAGTTGTTAAAACGCTAGCAGCCCATCAACGGTTTTGGTAGCTATAAACCAGAAGTACTCCGTTTGAAAGTCCCTATCCAAGTTTAGCAAAATTAGGTCACCAATTCCTAAGCGAATTAACAGTTGTTTTGTACTTTTGACTTTCTTAATTAACAATTTGGATTTACGAGCCACCATTAGGTATTTAACTCGGTGCAAAATATCCTTTGATGACTCATTGACTTTAACACATTTATTAATAATCAGCCAAGCAGCAAGAGTTCTTAATAGACTTATTGCTGGAAGAACTGTATTAATAGGAAACTTGAAAAGTTCTGAATACCTAAGAAACAGTATGTTACACAGAATCGGGATGACTACACCACTGAATGCTAAAAATAAACCTAACGTACTTACTAAAGGCATTGAAGGAGCCAAAAGCACGTGACAGTCATTAATAGACTTTAAAATGATATTTATATTACTTAATGACTAAAGAATTGCCAGCGTGTCACTAAGATAACCAAAAACAAGGGTGGCTACCACAACGAATATTGGAAATACTCTAGAAGCTTCTCTCAGTAGATTCAATATCAGCAGATATCTGACAGGAAGTAAACAACGCAAGACAGCTGTGGTGATGTTTTCTGATAGTTCGAAGGGTCGAGCAAGGCAATGAAACAGGTAAAAATATGGATCAAAATCGTGGACTACTGTAAGAGGCATTACAGCCACGATGAATATTGCAATCCATATGTATGAATACATGAAAATACCTCCTGCATTTTCATTTGCCGTTAATTTCACTTGCTTTGTTAATTTTGCTTGCCGTTGAGTGTTTGCAAATATGGCGTTGAAGGATTGAATGCCTCCGTGTCCAAACAAATGCAACGACAGAACTCCTCCCCAAAATATTGGAATTGAGAGTCCTATTAAAACGTAGAGAACCGCGAATATATAGGACGGTTGGTAGATGGATGGTAGAGATGATGTAACTGTTAGTGCGGATAAACCAAAGTACAAAAACAGTACTCCAGTTAAACCGTTTAGGACGACAAATTTGAGAAGAAATGGCAAAAGTGATATAAGATCTGATGTGTAGTGAAATTTTTGAAACTTAGGGTCCCAGTGTACCATTGCCACACCATCTTTTTGATATACTTTTGCGTAAAGATTAAGGGTTTTGTGAATCCAATACAAATGCATTTTCGTTATTTAAACTTACACACAATTTAATCTACCTTTCTTGCAAACTAAACGCTTTGGTTATAACTTTTATACTGCTAGAAAAGAGTTTGTATTCTGCTTGTAATTGCGACATGAATATTTCAACGATTTATTATTCTATACTGCTACCTAACCCTGGGCATGGATTTAATAAATATTTGTGCTGTTATGCACGGGTTCGATAGATCTCATTAAGTATTTGTTGGATTCAGAAAATATATCTTGTCTTCATTGGACAATGTCCCACTCAACTGTTTGCAAACTTTGCTTTGAAAATTTGCTGGCGTCTGAGCTTAAACTTAAATCCTTTTAAAGTAAAGCTCCGTCTAAATATAAAAGGGTGTTGTAATTCTTTACTTTGCAAAACGTGCGGTCATAACTTGCAACATTTGTTTAGTTTCCTACATGTTATTGTGTTCCACTTTCACCTTGACCATTTACAATACCATAATCACGTATGTGAAATGAAAGCCTTTATATCAATTTCAGCTACTCGTGGCTAAATCAAATTGTTTAATATTGTTCTGGGATTTCAGTTTTTTGGATTACTTGTTATAAATGAAACATTAAGTCAAAGTAAATATCTTTGGAGTCACATCGATTTCATAAAATACAAAAACTAAGATAAGCCCCGTTCTTTGCATTCTTTAATCAAGCTGAATTTCCATTTATTAAACCTGCTCCCATTTGTCTGCTTAAGTAGCAAACAAAAAGTCATAGTTGCATTGGAACAACTTGTACAACTGATATACTTCATGTAAATTAACAGCTTTAATATTTCATGCATTAAATAACATTGCAGCGGACACACAACAGTCCATACACAAAGACGAGTTAACTTTTAATTTTATAATTAGTAATCGTAATCATCTGGAGTCTCAGTATGCCTCTTGTAGTCTTCCAGTCCATGGATTTTCTAAATACGAATAAGTTAAGGTTATTCAAGGTATTATATTCTACGGTAGAAGTGAGGGTGTCGAACGATGTGGACAAATTGACCGGTTCTTTCAAGCTGTATGCTTCACAACATAATCATAGTCAGCAGGTTACTCGGGCATTTAAAGAATATTTAATATTAACTGACTATTAACCATTAAAAAAATGTTGCACACAACTTAAAGTTACGACGAACAAGTTTGCATTGGAATCACTGCAAAACAGACACACTTGGACACTGAAAATTGTCTTCAATTGGCATCTTAGAATAATGTTGGTTTTTGTCATCCATCTTTAAACTTCTACACAATAATTATAATTACATTTAATACTAACATCTTGTATCATATTTATCTAACTGCTTGCATTGACTCTACTTTATCCAAAATAACCATAATAGTCTCTTAGATTGCATCTTAAAACTCAATTTGTCAATTTGTTGGCCAAACTACAGTGGAAGAGTACTGTAGTTTAATTGGAATGTAGTTAATTTAGACAATAAGCAGTGCAAATGTCTTTGACTGGAATATACTAATCGTAAGTCTTATGTTGGACGTTTATATACAAATCTTTACAACTGAAGTATCCTTAGACTCTGTTATTACTTAATCTTTCAGTTTCCAACCTAACCTCCACACACAATGTGCTCTAAGCCCTTTCATGGTTGATGGAAATCCTCTAGTTTCTTTCCTCATCCGGGTGATCCTCACATGATTATGTTCCAGCAGTTGTTCAAGGAAAAGCATACAATTCAGTATCTCACTTTGTGAACTTCTTTGTGTGAGTAATGATTCCACGAACACAAAGTAATTAAAAAACGTATAACACTATAACGACACATTTGATTTCGCTTGACATGATCCTAAATTACTTCTGGATGTAGCAGAAGCTTCCGGAAATGTTTAGATTTCTGGCTCAATCCATTGTTTGATCAACTAGTTAAAATTCTACGAAGAAATGAAGTTACAAGGCTTAAGACAAACATTCCAGTCGTATGGGCGTACACGCCTGTTATTTGGTCACCATCATCGTTCGTCCAGGATATTTCGTGAAAATCAATCAGAACTGCAGGCCCGATGAGTAATTTGGAGATAAGGTCATAGTTTGTTTAACACTTTTATTGACGTACTAACTACAAAGCCTCTGCCTTTCCTGACCTGAACTTATCGTGGTTTGATCCAAACGCATTCGCAAACAATGCATTCAATTCTGAACATATGTGCAGAAGCAGTTAATTGCTCATTATTTTTTACTCAACAATGAACTATGCAGGTGTAAAGAATTGATGTACTCCCGGTCATTATGATGGTAATACCGATATATGATACTTCATACATTTTGATTGAAAGTAGTTAAGACATTTCCCTACACGTGACTAACTACTGGCTTGTACTCGTAGTTCGTAGTTGTAGGTCATTTCCTTTTACCTTTACCTCATTGGACCGAAATTTGTTATACTCTTTTGAGTAGTCTTCTTCCTGAGTGAACCAATGCTGTGAAATTTTTCAACCCTTTTGAAAGAACGCACAGACAGTAGAGATCCAAAGAGCAATAAACTGCTTATCAACTGCAAATTCTTATTCTCCTTCCCCTCTCGTTACAAGAAGTGGCATACTGGTTTTATCCCTTAACCAACCTGGACAACATTTGGTATTGAAGTGGCTGCGAGTTGCGGATGTTTGGGTTCGTTGAATATCCTGGGTAAAGTATCAAGTGAGGTGGTACGTGGGTAGACACTGACAGAAGCCACTGAATATTAAGATAAGAAGACATTCGTTTACAATAGCATGAAAACGTCAGAATGGGCAACGTGAGACACATGGACAAAGATAAAACTTTGAATGTTTGAGACTCAGGACACAGTCGCAACTGAATTCTATTTATTATTTAGTTAATTATTATCGGTACTGCATGAGTAAATGAACTTTTAGGAAACGTTAGGATTTGATGAAATAACAAGAACATCTTGTGAGAACCATTTTTGGGAATGGTACTTGGTTAAATCTTGCTTCTGCTGAACTTACTCTGAAATAGGAAGTGCTCTATTAATTCTGAATACATCTCATCATAACATCGTGAGTTCAAACGTAAATCTGGCGTTGGAGTGTCCACCATGATATTTTATAACAGATTTGGGATGGCTCATAATATTAACCTTATCAGCTACGGTAAGTATCCCTATTTGCTCCATATTTTAATCTCTCCTTATGGAGCATTTCACAGGGTGCAATTACTTATCTTTTTGACTGAATCTAACCGTAACTGACTCATAATAAGTTTTTTAATTACTATGTATCTTAAAATGCTAAAAATTGAGGAATCTGTCATGTAAAAGCGTTTCGATATATTTATATATACCTTTTACACAAAAAACCTTTTCATACAGCTGTTCAAGATTCAATCCAAATAGAACAAAAGTTACCCAATTCACTAAAACGGTATTAATGAGACACATTCTTGGAAATGACAACTACTCTGGCAGCTTTTCAATAGGATTGTGAGGAATGCAGAATGCCAATTAATGTTGGAGAAGAAAGGGGAAGTGACATAATTTACAATCGAATTTTTCACAATATTGGAGTTCTGTAAAAAACTAGTTGTTCTCTCATCTATTATCTATTTCTACACATTCATGAAAAACTTCTGTTTCTTGTAAAGAGATTTCATTCCAGCCTCATGTAATTTAAGCATTTATTTGATTTTTAAAAATTTTATTATAAAGATGCTTTAAAATCCCGTAGATAACTTTTTAACATAATAAGTTCGCTAATCCCAGTCTAAACAATTTATGTTTTGTGCAGTATAAGAATTCCTTAGTGTGTGGGAGTTCAAGGGAATCCAGTTGAGACTCAATATGATTGACAAGACGATAAAAATGTTTTGGTTGTTTAAATACTTCATTTTGTATTCGCGTTTTTACTCCTCTCTTCACTATTCTGTTTTCGTGGAATATATCTCATTGTTAAGAAGTTAAAAACGATTTTACTTTATCCTCTGTTAATCTTCCGCTTTAAATTATACCAAAACTTTAAGCAATATATTATTTACTTACACTGAAGCGTGAATGTAGAAACTTGCAGAGAGAGTGTTTCTAACAAAAACCATTCTTGTATTTCAGGAAGCGTCACCATGGGGTTTTTTGTGATGCTTATTAAGAAATATATTCTGCGCTTATAATATTACATTCAAAAAGTTCCTACAATTTTTGCCAGTAGTAACTATGCAAATTTATCAGCTTACATGTTCAACTATCTTATATAATGTTACGAAACAACTAGATTTCGTAGAAGTATAAAAAGCTTGTGCGCACTGATATTTTCGAAGAATTACACAAGTTCTCTTGACAGTCCACCGTGATTAGGTTTTACACTTTTTGTTATACATTTCTGCTTAAACAAACTCAACTTCCTTCTTTTAACTTTTAGGTATGTGTAAATCATTTTTTTAAATCACTTTATGCTATTAATACTTTGTCTTTCTTGTAGGCAAACCTGCTTAGGGTCATAGGATCTTCCATGTCGTCCCCTTGTCTGCAAATATTCATATATTCGGGCAATAAATCGAATCTCTGTTAAATAAAATGTGAAAATCACTAATGAATCCGGTAATTCACAAATTATATCTTTCATGTGACTTAAGCAACGTTTAAGTTATTCAGCAATCATGACCGTCAGTGAAGGTGATGACGGATAACTTTCTTTGGGGAGTCTTGAGACTTTCATGTTATAGATAATGTGGATCAAGCGAGAAGAAAATGGGCAAAACACGAGTGACTACAGAAGGATACCGTTTATTTCGAATGAATGTGTACTTCACCTTCCCCAGACACACCTCTCAAAACTTCGAGTGTGTTTCAACTCAATCTGCCACCAAGGCAAAGCAAGACTTCTGCAATTTTATTTACTCATTTCACTTTCTCACAAACCTCGGGTTTTTATTCACTTCTGTGTCTGGTTGTCTTTTCATTACACCAAATAGTTTGAATTTACTTCACATAGTTGTTAATCATAGTATTGACAAGCGTAAGGTAAAATTCCCATATATAATCCATCAAAGTGGAAGTATTTCTTTAGTGATAAAAACTGAAATCTAAATATAGATGGACTTAATAAATGCGAGTCAAACCTCTCTTCCAAAATTTGGTGTCAACCGGAGGGCTTGTTGACCCGCGGGTGTCACCGGAATGGCTCAAAAAAGCAACTTGAAAATGTAGTCTCGTAAAAACTGTTCCACATTGCTTTTTTCTTTAATTGCTGCTCATAGAGATAAGACACGTGACCTACATTAGGTATGAAAGGCCATCAACCAATCAATTGAAATAATAGGTTAGAAGTGTAGACAAACATCCTAAATTGGATTATGTTAATTCTCAAACTGTTTGTCTTTATTTACAGCATCACCATAATGGAGAACAATTAATGACCGCTTCATTAATCAAAATATATTGAAGTCTTTAGATTGATTAAAAACAAGTATTCTAGAACAATGACAATCACGGCTACTTTAAAACAGTCAAAGACATTCATTTTGATGAATTTTCTGTAGACTAGTCAGCTTTCAGTACAATGTAATGTTTTTCAAAGTCCTTTCTTTAATGAAATGCACAAACTTGTACTTCAATCAAATGTTCCTTACCAGAGCCAAAGGTTCTAAGCTAAGCGATCGTTCTTTGTGTCATCTCTCCCGATTATGTGAGCTCTAAATATTTTGAATTAAGATTAATTATGTAAATTTTGTCAAGCACAAGAAGTTCAAAATGAGTAATAGGAATTTAATGAAACAGGGACTCCCATGTGATGACGAGAGTCTTTGCAACACGATTAAAAATATCTTTTAAATCATAATTGAAATAGAAACATTTCACTCTTACCCTTGGTTTAAACACTATTAGAATACATCCAGGCTCTTTGAAATTACACAGGCTTGACTTATTTTTACATCATTGATTCGTTTGATTTGCTTTACTGAAATATCAGCTCAAAAGCCTAAAATCTTGTCACAAACACATAAGTTGTTTGTTTGATGGAACTAATAATACTTCTGCCTTTAATGCCTGCCTTACATTCTATTTCTATTCCATAAATCGGATGTTAAGTCTTTGTAAGCTACTTATGCTCGTTTCGTTTGGTCCTTTGTAAAATAATGTTAGCTTTTTTTGTCAAGATTTAAGAACGGGTACTAACAAGGCTTCAAAGAACAAACAGATTGTGTCGAATGAATGTGCTTTCTTTTAAAAAGCCCAAAACTGTTAGAGGTAAAGGCAAATGACAAATATATCGTCATCTGTCGGGATCTATGCGGTACAGTACTGTTTAGTTTATTTTAGTAATTAATTCATTTGTCCATCGTATATGACTGAACATGTTGTCTCAATCTTTAAAAAGAGAGTTTTTATTGGCTTTACAAGTTCAGCGGAAAACCTAATAGTTACAAGAAGAAATACAATTTGTTGTAGGTTAGTAATACACTGTAAGTATTCGACGAAAAGTTAAAGCTGGTTGGTGGACGGAGGTGAAGTGTTGTACGATTTGGTCGTTGATTGAACATTTCATATTCATGAATAATAAATTGTAACTTCAACTTCAGGGCTTATGTTAATTAGAGACAACCGAAACCGCCAATCTGGATTGGTATGTACGGTTCTGTAGAAAACACTTGTAATAATGTAATAGCCGAGTAGGGTAAACATATTAATTAACTTATTGATTGATTTACTTTATTTAAGTGTTATTTCTCATTCAGCAAATCTATTGTAGCCATACAAGAGTAACGCAGTGAAGACGAAGACTCTCATGTGATTGAACTCTGATGGATAAACGGTACTAGGATCTGATGTTTCTGGATGCGGAAGCTTTTCATGTAACCAATCATAACAGGTACAAGTAGATTGGATGATACACCAATTCCTGATTAGTAACTTAATCCGTTGTGTGTGTTCTGGCAGGTGAGTCGCACTGCAGTAAATAATTATGATATCACATGGAGCTTCCCGAATAAAAACAATTAGAGGAGAAGGAATCGTGAAAAGGTGAGCAGAAAAGGTCAGAATTAATTCAGGTACTGTCGACATTATTCCGAAATGCAAAAGATATTATTTCGAATTTCTTGTACTAACGTCCCCTGTCCCTCAGCCATTTCCTGGAAGGTTCTGCCATCACCTGAAGTGCCATTAATGTTTTTGTCATAAGGTTAGAATATTTATGAATAATCCTTTTTATTACAAATAATTCCTGGAAGTCCTTGAAGCACATCTGCAACGAATTCTTATCTGACAAAAGCATACTAATAAAATATGAATTTACAATAAAGTCAACACTGATTTAATATAAAAAGAGATTTTGGATCAAGTCAACGTGCATCAAAGTTCAATTTCGGCTGTGTAAACGTATAAGCTTTCATCGTTCGTTGACGATATAGAAATTGTATTCAGTTACTCACTTAATAATTCCTCTGTCAAAATCTACAATGAATATGAACTGGTTTTACATCTTAATAATTGGATCGATCTTATGCCTTTGAAATTTGACTTCACAAGCCACAACTCTCCTTCAAAAACGCCTGGAAAGAAATATCTTTACTTTAATAAATTACCGGGTTATCATGAAATGCATTACTAAATCTGTATTTCCAAGACCCATGAGGTTAGTTTGGCAGCTGCTGTGAATAAAGCCTAATGGCAATGTAAAGATGAGAAGAAGTTGTACTCAATAGTGACACATATGGCTGATGTGAGTGCACTGCAAATAAAATCAATATTACATGAATCCCTACAAAATCTCAAACATCACTAGGACTCGTCTTTCCCTTCCTGGTTCGCCTTTCCGTTCCTGAGTCTTACAAATATAAATCTGTCAATCCGGCCACGTGCCACTGACATGATGTTTTAGAATCTATTGACATGAAACTGATAACATTCGAATGGTCGTCAATTTACTTTGCAGGTTGAGGAGGAGGTTTCTGCTTCGCCAGTGAGAAAAGAATAAATTACGAAAGACGAGTTCAAGTCTGAATTAAAGTATTACTTTCTTTACGGCTGGCCTTTTAGAAAACTATGAATTCACTTCACCATGAGATGCATTGAATGGGAAGCAGTGCTTATCATTGCTTCCAACATCTTCTTTGTTTGTAAACCATTATTAAGTGGTATGTCCAGGTATGATTTACCTGAAGCCAAGAGCTGAACAGTGTGGGTTACTATATGATTTTCATAACTTACCTAAGTGCTCAGAGGAATGCAACACAGTTAAACCTTAATTCAGATTCTATTGAGTGTATATACGAACATGTAAAGTGAGTATTGAATAATAACACACACGACATGAACAGGTGAATGATGTTTCCTTAGAAAAAATATGTCTGAATTTCTCTCGACACAGGCATTGATTCCATGTGATCATTTTTCATGTTAATCCCTTGCAGAGTGAGTGACTAGTGAGCAGTTTAAACTCAATTAACTCTGCTTAACTGTTTATCAGGATTTCATATCCTAATCAAAAACTTAATGTAAATTCATCATTGTATGTTGATTTTAATTTTTTCGTGTAATAAATTGAATCTTATTTAGTCAGAAGTCAGAACAGAATGGACATTAGTGAGTAAGTTGAGACTGATGCTGTTACTCTTTGTTCCTCCGTCCAATATTCTCGTCATTTAGGCACATCGACTCTTGATACCCTGTGCCTCCAATTCTTCAAAGTGAACTTCTAAGAAGTTAAAGTTGGGAAGACTCGCGCGTCATGTTATGGTTACTCACGAAAAGTTTGTCAATTGTTAGACTACTCAGAATATATTTTACATTTTTTATTCCACTTTCACCGAAGATGGTTAGAGGTTAATTTCATCTAAGAGGTTTTAATGGAACGAAGATCCCGAGTTCTTCATTCAGTGAATGTTGTATTAATTAATTAACCCGCGTTCTCTTACCCGATATTAAAACAATGTACAAAAGTATTCACCACAATAGATCATTGTAAGCCTTGTGTAGTTGTTTTAATGCATTCAGAACCCATTAACATTCAGTTAAAAGTATATTGTATAGATACAACAACACTTATTTTATATTTTTAAAGCTTTTTTCCAAATTAAAACTTTTTAAGACGTTCGCAATAGGCATTTCGCAAGACCGATTTAAACGCCAAAGGTTGTTCCTGTTGACCAAGGAAACACATTGACTTGCTTATGAAAAGGATGTGTTGTACACATCAATACACCAAATCAAATTCTTCAAAGTTAAATACAGTTCACTGAATCCCAGTGTTCCATTTTATCCTAAAAGATAGTCAACACTGCTGTATCCTCGACTTTCAAAGTTACGAAGTTGTAGAAGTAATTAAGGGTTGCTTTCTTCCCCGATAATCACATACGTATTATTTATATCGCATCATTATTTCTTGAGCTTTGGCAGGCGAGGACGAAGTCCAAGGGTCACTGATATTTTTCTACTTGTTTGACATCTTGTAAATAACTACAGAGTCCCAACATGTCTCATGTACTATCTTGGCCACAGTTATAAGTGGAATGAGCTTTGAGGGAACCACACTGCCTATACGAAATGGCTGATCTGTAGAGAGAAGAATTTTCACAAGTAAACTCACCTGCTGATAAGAAGTATCAACGAGTGAATCTATTATAATGGAGTTTCTGTATGAATTAAGGATTAACTAAAGTTGAGCTGGCCGGGTCGGTAGAGCTGTACGTGTATAATTTATTTACAAGCGAACTGTTGTGTGTGAATTTATTAGTAAACGCTAAATGGTTGTCAACATCTCATTTTCGTGGAGAAAGGACTTTAAGATTTGTTAGGATTTCATCCCATCCGAGTTATACAATTGCCAGGATGTTGCCCAACTACTTACAATTATGCAAGATTGGTTCCACAAGCCCACCTGGAATAAATAAATTTTCAATCGATTTGTCTGTTTTGCAATCATAAGGTTGAAGTACGCGTAATACATTCATGGAAACACTATGTAAATAGTTACAAAGTGCATATTTCTTACGCAATCAGAACTTGAGTGTTTAGACCTGCAGACCCGCAGACCTGTTGTGGCTAAATAGGGAGTAATGGATAAGTCATGGCTAATAGAGATTCTGGAAAGTCTAATTTATGTCAACACTCAGCAGACTCGTTACCTGAATTACCTCCCACTTCATGCAGCCCGAAAGCCTTTATTAAGAAGTGAAAACGAAGTGTAACTTCTTTATGGGAACGGAGTGTCTGTCTGTGTGTGGTGAGCACAAAGATCTCGAAGACGGGCACACATTTTCAAATTCTGTTTTCGGGAACCTCTATGTGATTTTTCAGGGATGATC
>JAQGAB010000686.1:0-23221 GCA_034696565.1 Isotomurus graminis | reverse complement strand
CTCCTTTGCTACAAGTCTTTCTCTTATTATTATTACTATCCCCAATAAGACTTGTTTGTCAAGTGTCAAAGAAGACCATTTTCCCAATCCATGTTCACACAAGGATGACTCCATGGGGGAAATTGCTTGTCTCTTTCACTCCCAACTCCCAATTATTCCTCAGTCAACCTTCTCCAGTCCGACTCGAAGCTTAACCTCCTCTCTTTCTTCAGATTTGACGTGTACAAGATCCACCAACAACTTTCAAATGCATCTACTACAGATGTTCCCCTTAGAGAGTTTCATCCTATCAAACCCTTCTTCTTCTTTACTTCCGGTTTTCTTCATTCCTCCTTGATAGGACGATGACAAGTGTCAGACTTATATATGACATCTCAGCTTAACCCATCAACTAACTAATACTTCCATACTCTACATTCCCATCTCGTACTTAACTCCGATTTCCTCCTTTTCATCAGCTTTGATTTCGTCGCCTTAATATACTTCTCATCAAATCCACTCAAGTATACAGCCTTATTTAACTCAATAAGATTTTGTCATGTTCTGAATACTTAATGAATCCTTCAGGTTTCTTAAAAGGTGAAGTAATTTTATTCTTTCGCTGAAATAAAGAGTAAAGGAAATTATCGCAATTTTGTTGTGCAATCAACTCTTAACGAGTTCTTTCTCTTCCAATATCCTGCTATGTTAATCACGAAAAGTCTAAACATGTGAGCCTTTTTAGCAATTTGTGTCACAATAAAATACAACGTGTCCAGGAGGATTCGAAAGCCCATAGGTTTCATTCCCTTCTTCGTAAGTTCAACAAGCCTGTGTAAGAAATTAGCAGATACGGCCAGGTTACTCAATCTAAATCACCTCAGAGTAGTTTAGACATAATCACACAAGTATGAATCCGATTGTTGCCCGTACACCGTCTGCTTAACTGTACGAAGACTCAAGAACAGGTTTTCTTCACCCAACCTTTTACTTCGCCATCAGCTTATCTTTATGCTTCGCTATTGTCCCTAAAAGAAATTTCAGTCGTTGCATCAGCCCACAGATCAGCATAAAATCTCATCACCACCTTCCTATTTCTTCACGTGATGTCTCATGTATGATTCTAAGCGATGTATAATGGGAGACATTATAGCCTGTTTGTCTTGTTCCAAGACATATGGGGCAAAGGAAAAAAGTAGATTCATTTAGCTTGATTGTCAATAATGGTTTCATCACTCCCAGAACAATTCCCAGCATCAACTTCTTGAGAATCAAAGATACAAAGAGATAAAAATTGAGTTGAAACAACTTTTAATACCCAAGGAGGCAAAACGACATCAACCACGAAGGATCAGAAAAAGAAGGAGGGCAGGAGGAGTTTGATTATAAATGTGTGCTTAAGAAAACTTAAGTTTCAAGAGTTAAGGAGACCATTCATGAATGCTTTTTCCTTATCTCCTAATCTCCAGATGCAACTTGCTGGTTAGACTTCAATGTGTGGCACTGCCAGGGTCTATGTACTTCCCTCATTATTATTTTTCTGTATGGTTGATTGTGTTCAGATAGGAAGAAAGCTTGTGTAGTATGGCGTCAAGAAGAAGGATTTTTCGCCCTTAAAAAACCAACCTGTCCCGATCTTCAAGAAGATATGGTCAGAACTACATGGATCTTCGCTGCACCTTAGCATTTGTATTATCATTCATTATGTATGAACAACTTTAACTCTTTAATAGAAGGGGAGGCTACCACACAACCTTACCATCCGCCTATTCTTTCCTTCATCGTTGGCACTTGATCTCTTAGTGCACTTGTTGCCAGTAGGCAGTCTAGTGCAGCACTAGTTGGCTTTTATGCATAATGCCATAAGCAGATGTGGGAGAAAATACGACGGATAAAATCATGAACGAGTCAAAATTGGTAGAAAACAAATAATACATAGGAAGACAATGGCGAATAAAGTGGCCACTTCAATCCCTATCGCTCATCAACCTTTTTTCTATCATCGCTCAAGAATCTCTTCTGGTTGGCTGCGCTTACTTCTTTGAATACAAATCAGGCTTTCGTCTCCGTCTTTCTGTCCATTTGTGGAAATCTTTTTACAATCACCATCATCATCACACAGCCATACAATGACCTAATGCTTACACACTAAAGCTTTATCTTCATCCACCACCACCACCACCGCCAAATCTGCCTGACCTCATCAGTGTCATCATTACAGGCAATCCATATCAGCAACTCAAAAGACGTTTTTAGTCTGTTGGACTTTTTCCTCAGATCCATACTCCAACCTAATAGTCACTGCATCTCCGCCTGATCTTTACATCTCTCCTACTCATATGATGGATACAACTCAGACGAGCAGGCTCTCGTATTCATCCAATGACTCACAAGACAATGAGGAAATGTTACTGCCACCTTTAACTCACCGTCAACTATCTAAGCCCCGCGTTCACAACAAATCCCTTCGCTATCCGCTGACTTTTTGTGAGATAAGCGAGGAATTTAAATCTTTAATGCGAAATCAGGAAGGGTACTTTGGAATTTGGAACTGATCTAAGAAGGGCTAAAGATTAAGGTTGCACAAAATGCCAGTTGGACCTTCTAAAGATTAAGTAATCTTGGTATACATTGACTTCAATCATTCTTCTTAAAACCATTGAATCAATTTACTGAAATCACAGCATTACTGGATTGTCAGAACTCAATCAAGCATCCGTTACTTTTCATACGTAACTCGATTTACTTCAGTCAGTTACAGACTAAGGCTAATTTGTAACTCAAAGGGTAAACTCCCCATTATCGTTGGTTCATAAGAAAAATTCAAAGTTGTAATAAGCTGCCACTTATCACTCATTTCAGTATCAGTTCATACAGCATATCTTTTAAATATTTTAGATCATTTAAGTCGAGAAATCATCCAGTGATCTCGTGGCTACAAGTTGGACTATGAAGCTAAGATTATCTTTCAATAACTGGAATTGAGTGATTTTAATGCGTTCTTGAATTTAATGAAAGTAACAACGGTCATTTGCATTGCAGCAGAAACTGATCGCATTCGCAGGTAGGGTAAGCTCATACACACGTACATTCATCAACCCACCATGCTCCGCATACTGCTTATCGTACAATCAAACACTAATTGTAGCGTAGATAAAGCGGAAAAGGCGCAGATAACTAAGATAACATTATGACGAATAATAAATAACATTAATGTTACGGACGTGCCGGAATATTCCTCATTAATCAGATGGTTGGACTATCTGAAAAAGTCATCACTCGTGATTCTGGACCAGCCAACTGATTTTCCATTACTAATTATCTCTCAAATCTAAGTTTACCCATGCATACTAACGTTGCTAATTTAGCTGCTTATCACTCCCTCACTAAATGCATTTTTAATGGTGGATAAATCGATAAATTTGCCGTGAGTCCTGGAGTAGGAACAACGGGTACGTGAACGAAATATCGAATTTCCATGCAGCCTTCATAACATCTTTTGTTTGATGCGAAGATTGCAACCTTCATTATCACAACACTTCGCTCATTACTCTCGTAGCTGAGTTTCCACACAAGATCTTTGCATACAGTAGAATAAGCACCGAGGAACACTCTTAGAACTTGAAGAGATAAACATGGGGAAGTCTTGGGAGAAATAAAGCTTTGCATGTAGAAAGTTGTCAACTGATAATCCACGTGAGATACGAGGATGTTGGGTGAACTGGATGCTCCTCTTTGAGCCCAAAACTTACTTCTAAGATTATGGTAATGAGGAGACTGTATCCAACTTGCAGACTAAAACAGAAACAAGCCAAGTTTAAAGACAAGGGAAACAACGAACGCGAAGAGATCATTATTTATCCCCAGAAATTTATCATCATCATGTTATTATCGCATTACAATAATGCTTCATCTTCAACGTACTATTGTGTCCCGCGAACGCAAAACTTTACAGATTACAGAATGGTTTGTCTCTTGCCAAGAATTGTACTTTGACTTCATTTTATCTGTCAATAGAAACGGCCACAGTACCACCAACCCAAGTAACACACAAGCTAAAGATGGTTTATCTTGCAGAACCTCCTATGAAATCACTTTTATTGTATCATTATTACTTCTTCACCACTGCGTGCATGTACCCGAACTATTGTATATTATTAGCATGGGAGTCGTTATTCCAAATCGATTAAAACGCAATATAAATACATAATGAACTGTAATGCGTGTTGTTAATTCTTTAGAATAAAATAACCGATAGCTTTATCACAATTTCTTGTCTCCCTTAGCCAACCAAGTAACCAACAACGGAGTTTTTTACACTAACTGCATTCATATGTCTACTAATTTGTAAGCTTATCTTCACACACAACTTTTTCATACTATGAATTCTCAGACAAGCACTTCTCAAGACTTTATATCAACCGATTACTTACTATTATGTAGGGACTCTGTCTCTTCCTGTCAACATATTCTTATCACCATCAAACCGCTATACAAGTTGAGATAACGCTGAGGATTTCTGTTGCTTTTATCACTTCATTTCCTCTTTCTATCACGTCCATCATTAATTCTACAGAAACAGTCACTCCATTCTATTACATGTAGTGAGAAAAATAGGCTCCCGGATCCTTCGTAATAACGTCTGATTAACAAACACATATATAAGTAATTCAGTTGGAAGCTTTTAGAATCTTTATTGGATGTTTGAAACTTGTCAAAAAGTGAAAAGCTATATTACTAAAACATATAATAACCCTTTAAATAATTAACTACCGAGCTTTCAGCCCCACATGAGATTAAAGTAATAATTGAATGCAGTCTTTAGATGATAATAACATTCAACATTGCCATTTGTTATCCAAGACCAATAATGATTTCGTATTCTCAATTTCAGAAACTTTTAATTGGTCCATTATCGTCAATTAATATTTCATTATGGGACTGTTTAGGTAACCTTTTAATATTCTCTTCCGCTATCTTTGACAACTAACTAGGTGTGCTCCCTTTCTTAAAGTATTCTACAATTATCTTTTGAAGATAAAACTCTGTCGCTTTCAGAATACGGATATTCATTGCCCGTAATGGTCGATTCGCATTCCATCATATTATTATTGTGCCATCAGTTTACAACACGAAGTTGGAGTTATTAGGAACTCTCAGTAATTACACATATACCCACTAGCCTTGCAAACTTGTGTGGATTGATGACAAGAAAATTAAACGTTAATTATTAACTACTTCAACATGAGTGACTATTTGATCCGCCTATTCATACTTAAGAACTCACATAAACTCTTGTTGGCGTGTGTTTTGCACCAACTCGAGAATTCAGTTTTTATTGGCCTAAAAAATTGCTTTTGCCTTTTTACCATGCACTCACATATTCATAATCAAAATGTGCTTTTTAATTACAACACGCGCATACAAAGTCCGGATTGGGCTTTAATTGAATACTTCGTAAGAATTAAGAACAGAATACAGAAGGGAATCATAAAGTACACTACGCCTTGGCGTTCATGCTATCTACTTGAAATAACTACTGCTTGTTCGTGATCCAATCCCAATAAAATGATGCATTGCTAATGACCATCTTGATGCGTAACAATAACCCCAAATTAAGTTGTACCTCTGTCTGTGTGGTGGTATGGATTATGCATGTTTTGAACCAGCAATTAAGTCATGAAAGCTATACACTGACCACACATCTCCAATAGAATTATATTGTAACTTTACTGGAGACACCAAACGGAGTGAGGGGTAGGTAAACAGGGTGAAAAATTCCTGAAAGTTCTATTACACCAAAGCATACAATCAAACGAGAAGAACTCCGGCGTAGGTACTTTGAGAACTAAACACACACACTGAGATTTCGAATTGAAAGTATGGAAAAGATGACTTTGGAAGGAAGCAGGGTGTGTATAAATGCAACTACATGTTGTCTTATCATGTTTTCACTAAAAGGATTCTGAACAAAGCGATGTGTAGTAGTAATTGGACTTGTTGTACACTGGGAGTCTACTGCTTCTATTTCAAATCAAACTTTCTTATTCCCCCATTGCCAAACTTCATATTTATACACCCAGTGTATTTATAAATATGTATGCTCAAGAGTATCAGAGTGAAGAAAGCTTATCGCAACTGCCACATCCATGAGAAAACTTTCCTCTGTAGACGATAGTACTTTAATTCACAATTCATAGAGACGGCTCGATTGGGAATCAGCAAGAAGTCATGGATGAAGCTTGTGTAGTGAAAGCAAGAGACAAGGACTGATAGGGAAGGCCAAGAAATAAGAAAGGGATGAAGGATTGGAGATAATAGGAAATAATATTGTAGAAGGATGAGACAGACTACATAATAAAACGAAGAGGCAGCCTTATTCGTGTTAACATCTTAGAGGCCTTTCTGAAGAGATGATGATAGCTCATCGCCTCCTTAAGAAAGGATACGTGTGTGTATGTGTGGTGGTTAATAGGGAGTCTTCTGTGCCCACATTACTGGGAGAAAGTGACTAGAAAGTAGAGAGACAATTTATGTTTGGTGTTTGCCATTGATATCCACACTCGATTGCTCGCAGATTTTTCATCCAAGACAGTTTTTTGGGGAGGAGAGAAAACACTGGCAGAAAGCCTGCCATCCGCCTGATAAGAACTTGATTTTTGTGAAACATCATATGAAATATATTCAATCTGCTCGCTAAGATAAGTCTTTCAATAGAAAGTCGAATGTGGGTCTGATAGTGTCTCTCACCCACCGACTCCCTCATGCCTGCCAACAATTTATTACACTCGAAAAATTCTTTCCCCATTTCCCATGCCTACTAATATCCTCCTATACACAACTACTCCTTCGTCACCGTCACTCTCTCCTTCAAGAACAAGTCTCTTGTCAAAAAATCACCCAAAGACCATCATCACTCTCCAAGTGCCAAATTTATTTCTCTCGCGTACAGAATACTTTCTCCATCAACTTTCCAAATTAAACAACGCCATCATCCATCCCTTCATCCCGTAGTAATCTAGCCATCTCAGTCCCACACTCGCTCTCTCGATATTTCGTGTTTGTCAATTTCATTTTAAGGATCATCTCATGTACTTGACACTTAACTTTCCATCGTAAAACTTTCATTGCCATATAACCTCTCTGGCAAACTCTTCATTATTTTCTATCTAGGGGACTTAATGAAGTATAAATAACCTTTGTGTGTTATATTTTGTAATCTTGCAGTTTCAAAATAAGCCGCAACCATCTATTTCAAAATCACGCCGAGTTCAAACATTCAACCGTCTGTTCCTCTCATTAATCTGACACGGGTTTGTGAAGGTGTTTTAGTGTTTTTCTACCGAAGTTATTAATTAGCACCATTAATTTTAACTACTACTTCCTCCCACTAAAACAAATTGTACTAGAAATGGCGTAACTTCTCAAACTTATCCGATGATATAAGATTGTGTTCTTTTGCTTTAACCAGCATGATTAAAACAAGTTCATCAAAATGAAACAAATGAGTTATACATGTGCTTGAATACTAATTAGTAGATGAACAATAAGCATACATGGAGCCTGACTCCTTTATGAACTCCCACCGTAATTTACACGAATTAAGCACTCTGCTATGAATCATGAGCAAACAAAATCACTTCCATTTAAAGTAAGACATCGATCAAAGCTGAAAATGTTTTTAATCTTTTGCACCCTCCAAGTGCTTTGCGAGAAACGATTAAAATTACAAAAGATGATCATCCATCATTTGTGCTACACTACCATATCCACCTCCTCGCAGATAACAATTTGCACGGCGTTTCCCCAGAGTGTTTTCTTGGTTTATCAGTAAGTGCACCTACGTAGATGGTTGAAGATAGTTTTGCAAAATTGACAAGGAAGTCCTCCTAAGTGTATATAAAGAGGTTTGTATTGCAATAAATCCACTAGAGTCATTCATTACACTTTATCAAATAAATATATAGTTGCTTCTGCTACTCCTGCTCATGCCATACACATTCTAAGCAATAAAACCATAAGATATGGGATGCTTTGATGCTACACAACTTCTTATCTTGATCAGAAGAAGATTCCTCTACAGTAAACGACGTGCTCTTTGCGAAAACTACAACAAAACTACAAGATGAGCCATTAGTAAGTAGTGATGCCCTTTCCTTATCAACAATCAAAAGTTTCCACCAAGCCCATTAGCTATTAGCGATTTAACCTCTTTCCAAGCGACGTGGAATTGACCAACCGAGAAAATATAGCTTTCTTCCTATTCCACCTTATTAACCTTTAGTTACTTCAGGTAATCTAGCTCTGTCCTACCACTTATAATACTAGAGCACTCCCAGCTACAACAACAAGTTATTTTCCGCCACCACCAGTCCCATAAAAAATTGTCGGCCAAGTTCACTGTGCTTTTCATACAAAATTATATTATACACCATTAGTATTAGCTTTGGAGGAGCATTAAGACTTCTACAAATGTGTAACTCTTCCAACAACTCCCTTATCTCACTTGAAATCACCGGAGCAGATTAATATTCCATCGCGACTTGTATTCTAAGTGGCCTATGAGCATCTGATAAAAAGTTGTATTAACTTCCATGTACCCTCTCTCTCCCTTATCATTGTAATTTGCAAATATTCATTCTCATTACTATCAGCTGCCTGCTCTTCTATTCCACCAAGTCCTGTGATCTAAGCAGCGATAAGCTCACCTAACTATTGCATTTTACATTTCATCCAATCCACAATGCAACTATATGAACCATCGATTTTTTGCTTGGTTTTCCAGAGTAATTTTGAGCATCAGCGTGTACACTAATTTCCTAACCCCATTGAGACACACAATATAAGCGTAATTTTAAAGATCGCAAAATCAAATTCAATATTGTAACAGTCAAGATGTGTTTATTGTATGTTCAGGATTTTAATGTTTAGAGATGACTTAAATGATTTTTCTTGCTAATCCTCTGTATACTCTACACATTCAGTTGAGTTGAAGAAGCCAAAGTCAGAAAAAATGGATGAGTGCTAGCAAGTCGTTATCATTCACATCTTCTTTGCTGATTTGAAGCGACGGAAAGCATATTAAGTTTTTTACGCTTCGTGATTCCTCCTCCGGTTCTAGAGTCTTATCACAACTAAAACCCAAGCACGTCTTTGTTAGCGAGGTTCAGAAATGCTAATCCAATTATCATCGACTGAAAAACGGACTTGCAGATTAATAATTTCTGTAATGCAATTTACAGGTTGTTAAATTCTGATTAGAATTACATTCATTTTCAATTATACGTCAGACAGACGAATCCTAGGTGAGTAAGACTTCCTTTCAACACCAATACACAGAACCTGATTTATTACTCACTCATCTTCTACATGATATTGAGACGATAAGTATGTATACATACTTCTATAGTTGATTATGTGCTTATAAAATGTGAACAATGAGTTAGAAATTATTATTGCAAATAAAATTCTATAACAGTTTATATATAATTAACAAAGACATTATTATTCATTTATTATTATCTTTGATAGATACGACGATTAATTATGCAATAAGCATGCAGTGTTAACGAAAGATACCTTTAAACTTGGTAAATAAATTGATAAAACCGTGCACTTAAATACACAGAGAGAAGAGGTAATTAAGCTTAAAAAAGTGTGAACTGAAGGACGGATGTTGCGCGAGTCTAGCTGGCTGTGTAATAAAATAAAATGTGCCGGAGTGTTGACCGTGTGTCGCGTACTAAATACCTCAAAAGCTGATTTAAGACTGATAAAGTCGTAACAAAAGGCCATCATGAAGAGCAATAATTTTTACTTCCAAAGAGTTATGCTATCTCTTAAGTTCTTTTCGAAATAAAAAATAAGTACATCACTCTATATAGAGAAACATCCGATCTTCCTTCCCAATACAATGTAATCCTTTTGTAAATGTCCTCGATCGACTTTCTTTAAGTATATTTATGTCCCACCCGTACAGAGAGAAAAGTTTTATATTCACATACACTATATGTACTAAAATATACTTCCACAGAAATACTATTAGGACAAGAGCAGCATAACTTCAAAATACTATACTTGAACAGTATTAGAAAATGGATGTGCATTTACTACAATTTGATACGGGAAGGAGAAGGACGATGTGGAAATGATATTCTTCTTACACATCCAGAGGACATAGTTAACCGTATATTCGTGTGTGTTGGTCTTTTCATCAAGTATCAGTATCGAGACACCATCAGCCATAACTCAGATAAATTACTGCCAATGTTTGGGCCACAATAAATGATCATAATCTGTTCCAAGCGTTCGGAAACACGAATCACATAAGGTTCTTCCATCATCTCTAGTAGCATTAAATTTCAGGGACCCTATATATCTCTATTCACCCACTCCTACTTCCAAAATTTTCGTTAATAATGGATGTTTATAACCACACGTTATCATGACACTCATTATTTGCCGGGCGTATTAAAGTCCGTCGTGTATGATGAGCTAAGTAAACCCTTTCTGCCTGCCAATTAAGCTACCACTGTGTAATTACTGTATCTTTGGCACACGGCACCAACATCATTTTCATATTTGAAATACATTGTTGTAGTACACTACTTATCAAACCATTATCACTGAGCCTTCAACAGCCTTTCTTTGCTTATGGTAGAAATTCATTTTAAATTATAAAGCCATTATTGATGACTCTTGATAGGACCTAAATGTATCCTTCTATCGTTACGATTACACCTATAAGATGGTGATCGACAATAAACCCAAGTCTCTCACACAAAAGTATTCTTATCATTATTATTTCCTATGTGTCCTCTTTTACCGCTTTATTCTGGAAGTGATGATCATGCCTTTTAATCAAACCATCGTTTTTAGTCGCAGCGTTAGATAGACATGAATCAGAAAGCATTTAAACCTCTGGAAAACCGCAACGGAGAGTGGGCTTTGAATAAAAGTCTCCTATTTTCCGTCTATTAGGATCACCTTTGAAAATTGAGTAAGTGAGAAAGCCATAAATCTCAAAGAATTTACGAGGAGGAAAGATTTCGACGTAACTTCTCCCTTCCAGCTACCACCACTGAAAGTCCTGTGAATCTTCAGATTCTTCTCGCCCAACTTTACCTTCAGTATACACCTACCCTATCTTTTGATCTGTCAGTTCCTCCAAAACCCGTGTGCGATTCTTTTCCATTATGCAAATCACAGTTGAAAGAGCGGAACGGGAATCAGGGTAAATAGAGATATCCTATGAACCATTACCCGGAGAACGTGACAATCGACAATAATAGTAGTCGTGTAGGAGTCACAATAAACGAGGTCTTTCGATTATTCATCATCATCATAGAGTCTTTATTGAGACAGCCAAAATGTATATATACGTATATACTCGATCAGTAATCCATCGAATTCCTTCTTTACTTGTACAGCGACTTCCTAAATAAACTCCAACTTCGTGGTGAAAGCATCGGAAGTACGCACCACTAGAAGAGATCCGTTTCCGTGATCTGAGAGTTTAGTTGTCATTTATAGTCAAACTCATATCTCCTTCGGAATTATTGGAGGAAGGCTTGTGGGGATTCATAATCGGGAAGTCATTGTGTATGTATCAGGCGATGCTCTCAGAAGGTGATGGATCGCTTTGGTTGAAGGCAGTTTCATTTCCCTTCTTACCGTCACCCGATTGCAAACCAAATTCAAACACCTTTCTCGGGGAGATTCAGTCTCTCATGTAAAGAAGCGAGCTTTCCACTAACGTTTCCGATTATAGTTTACCAACATTTTTAGGTTTTCAAACATGGACAGATGGACTGGACTTTTCAAGACAAATCATTCTTTGGTTTAAAAATCAATAATTTAACACAAGTATTTATAAATATAAATATGCCTGCATTAAGTTCAACGTGAATTATCAGCAACATAACTTTCACAGAGAGATACTTGGTTTTCAACCTTTGTCGTGTTTTCAGCTTAATGTACATTTTTCTCGTTCGTGTGGAATTAATGTTCGATGCGCTTGTAACTTGGTTAGCATTGCAGGAGGTCCTTTGACCAAATTAAAATTTCATCTGCAGAAGCATACGCTACATGGAGATGGAGGCATTTGCACGATTGTGCTATTCTATCAGTTCAAGTGGATTCGTTTTATTTAAGGTTCTGACTTATCACTTCCAACAACCATCATTCAACTTCTTCGTCCTTCATTTCCGGCTTTGGTGGTACGACCCGAATCTTAAAATCGTTTTTAATCCTCCACTCTCTGGCTCTGTTTCCTTTTATTGCTGTTATTATCGAGAGTAATCGAATAATACAGACTACACGCAGCAGTACTGCATTTCCAGACATGACTTCATTTCCAAACATTCCTGGTATTTCTCTCCTTCTGCCCATCTACCCTACTCAGATGTAAAAACTCTGAACACTCCAACTTTAACAGCTTTGCAACCTGGAGATGTGAAACTCTATAAATGTCCGAAACATTGAACAGATGAGGAAATAGTCTGCTTCACTTTTGTAAAAATCATCGAGATACACAGTAAAATGTATTCTATCTCTGAAGAGGATTTTTAATTCTAGCAAATCACATCCATAATGCTCGCTCCACCAGGGTACTTTTCACATTAGATTGTCTCTCAAGTACGTACTCAGATGAAAGTCATCTTTATTTTGCTATTTCTGTATAATTTCCTACTTGAAATCAGCTCATCTCTCCAGTCTTCCTGTACATCCTAAACTGAAGTCGAGAGTTGGAAAGTATCACGTCACAGCTCTTCAAAGAAAAATGATAGACACGGAAGAAGCAACGGATAGGATAGAAGGGTTTTCATGTTTTTTCAATCCCAGAAAAAGTAAATCGTATCAAATATCTTTCCGTTTTCTCACAAGTCCTCGCAAAGAGCACAGAAAAAGCTGAAACTAATGATTGGTGACAAGATTTTTTCTCCAACAACCCTTTCATTCATTTCTTCTATAAGTCACAGGAAGAATAAGCATCAGCAGTCAGCACATTTGCTATCAACTGTGCTAGGATATTATTTGTTCGAGACAACTTCACATTATTCTTCTAACCTCATCTTCTCAGATACAGAAGAATAAAGCCAAGCAGAAGTAAATATGATGAAGCTGTCCATAAAGCGATTGGGATTTGGTACGAACTGTCTTCTCACTGAACCCCTTTTCATCCCCACATTCGTTTGTGACGGAACTTGACTCTCCCAAAAGCATCAAATTCTTTCCAATTTCGATACTCAACACACAATGATTTCACAATAGATTGACATCCTTAACTGTCAACTTAAAGACAGAGAGAGATTGAGGAGCAAACTAAGGGAATACAATCTCAGCTTCATTCAAGTACACGGCTTAATTTCTTTCAACCCTTGCACGTTAGTGGTTGTTTCATGGATAGAATCAAATGCTTTAGAACTTTTTCATTCACAAAGTGAATCCCTTATTATTATTATGAATAGGGTTGTGTGTTTGTCCCAAGGAGATAGACACCGGATAACACCGTACAAGATGAAGAATCCACCATTAAAAGGAGACATTGACTTGTCCTTTATTCATTCTTCTTCATTTTTTGTGGGAAAGCCTGTCTGCTGGAGTCACACTTCCCATTCATTCATCTCCACCATATACCACACTGCAATACATTTTGTTGGCTGAATAATAAAAGAACAATAATAATACCAAGAGGAGGTTGAATATAAAGGCGATGGAAAAAGAAAGATATTTCTCTTGGCGATATTTGTCTCTGTAGTAAAAGTGAAAAGCTAAGTAAGTGAATGAAATTAAATGAAACGAAATAAGTCCACCTATTTTTCTCACACTATCATCGGACCCACACCACCAACCCTTCCTCCCGAGCTGATCCTTCCTATTATTTTCTTTGACAACTTTGAAGGAAAAAGCTGACGGAAAAGTCATCTTTGACAAAGACTAGAAGTCCAGTTGATATCCACTTTTTTCTAGAGGAGATCCTCACTCAATCCGTACAGGGACATTTTCCACTGACCATCATGTAGACGAGCACAAGATGACCCGTTCTTTGTAAATGTGCATCACCAGGCTGGACGGAAGGAAAACTACTACACTTGTGCTTATCGATGTGTCCGAAATCCCGTAAGTCCCTCAATCACAGAAGGCCACTCCAGAGTCAAGTCGACCCACAAGAGGTTGTGACTTTATAATTGAGTCCTTCACTCAACTTCTTCTATTCGTATCTTCTGTGGACCAACTTTTCATGAATGACTTAACTTTCTCAATTCCCAATCCTTCGTTGAGCATACGAATGAGTAGCAGGGTAGCAGCATTATTTATCAAGAGAAATTGCTTATTCAAACGCCAAATCTCTTATTACCCCAGTATCGACTACTACAACTTTTTCACTCTGTTCGACGAAGATAACTACCATATTGAGCAACGTACCCTTAATGCCAATAGACCTAAGATAGAACCTGAATCTTGAAAATCTTTTATAGTCTTCCTTATAAAGAAATTCGCCACAAGAGTAAAGACACCTTCTAAGTATGCAGAGCATATTCGTCTGCTAGGTATGTGAAGGATTAGTTGATTGTATTCTACTCGCCTTATCTTCAAATGCAATCAAAAAACGCTCTTTCAGGTCTTGCAAACTTAATCATTATTTACCAAATAGGCAATAAATCCTTGTGTAAATTACTAACGAGTGGAAACACAAGATGATTAGAATCCGAATTAGGAATGTGTATGAACTTTTTACACGATATGTAAATAAGGAACGCCTAACTTGCCCCTCAACAATCAACAAATCTCTCTCCACGGTGTTATAGTGTGCTGGGTGAGCCAATAGCGTACAATTATTACTTTACTTCACACACCAAAACTCAAAATGAAGATCCATATCGAAAGCATGCACACTGATATTCATAAGAAATATAAAGGCCTACCTACCTACCACCACACATTACCACTACCACCTTTTCACCCCTTCATCATCAAACCACGATCATGATCGATTCTATTTCATCCACACAGGGACGAAAACAAATCAAATCACTTGCTATCATCCACCTATGCATGCACCATACACTTACAGATCATTTTTATTCAAGACTATTATCTTTAACTCCACGTACAAATCACGACTATAATATTGACTATTCATTCCCAAGTAAACTGAATTCGACCATCGAAGACATGACATGATTGGTTTCTCATTCGCATATCTCTCAGATCCGAACAGAGAGCAGTGTATATGCTTTAAGTGTTTTGTTAAATCAGACAGGATAATAGATTTTTCGCTTTGGCTCTCCAGTCATTATGCTGTCATATAAATCTCATATTGCCATCTCACACACAACAACATCCCACGTTTTCATACTTCAAAAGACCTTTTATCGCGATCTCATTTTAAGTTATCGTTTATAATAAGACTATAGCCAACTATTTTAAAACACCGTTCCCATACTGCATGGCACATATCTAGACTTCGTGTAAAATAATACAAAATAACTTTCTTCCCCTTCCTCCCTCGGTTACAATCTTGATTCTTAAATTCACTTGGAAGTTGGAAGGAGCAACACACATTTCTTCATAAGTATCTATTTATTTATCAACATATCATCATCGTTTAACAGGCTCGATGGTGAAACCATCACGATGATGATTGTACAAGACGAGATGGGAGTGATGATACAATAATGACGATGGAAGAATGAAAAAGGTGTTGTTCCTCCCTTCCTCCTTGTTAGAAGTTTAGAAGTGTAAATGTTGAAAAGTTTTATAACCAGGAGAGATGCGTGAGGTGGTGGGTATCATTCGTATCCCTTCATTGGTTGGAGGTGTGGATGAGTAAGATTAACAGAACAAAGCTGTATGATGCATTTTTAGCATTAGCCCTAGAGTGTCGATTAATTTCAAGGGTCAAATGCAACAAGCACCTCTCTCTTTCTCAAACAATATTCCTTCCAATTATTCCTTACTTAACTACAAACTCATTCCGATCTCTATCTGCCCAGGACGATTATTATACTCTCAAATGATATAATGAGGACTCACACAGTCTCCTATTATTATTAGATTTTAACTTTCTTTGTCTCTACTCGCACATCAACACCTTTCAATAACAAATGTTGCATTCATCCACTTAATATGATTGCATACAAGATCTTATCCAGCATACAGGGACTTTAAAACTATGTGCGAGTTATTTTATAAGCATATATGGATACTATTCCATTACATCACGCAATGCATCAGTCATTTATTTACCCTCACTCTCTCTCAAAGCTATTTATATAATTTTATTTCCCAATCATCCTTTCCTCAATTGTTTATTGCACTTACGCAACAGTTAAGTGTGTAATTGAACTCAACAACTGTTGACTCGTAGAATTCTAAATGATCCGTTTAAACCTATCAACGATGCTGTTAACCAGAAGTAATTATGATTCACAGGGTTGTTTGATAAAGATGCCGGCTGTTCTTACAGTTATTTTCTGACCTATGTCAATCTTCCCTGTTCCTTGAGGGTGGCATGCTAAGAAATTAAATGGTATGACAGATGTTCACATTTCAAGGCACATACTTTTATTCCATAATTGTGTGAAATACACCGTGAAACTGATATTAATCGTACCATGCAGAAATCACTTGAACAAAAGAGGACCAGCAATAACATAAAAATTCAATTCAAGAAACAAATCGAGTTAATTTTAATAGAGCAGTTACATTGTGGAAAGCGTAGTTTACAGATCGTAAACTTACCAGTGCAGTGTTGGATTATAATTTATAATGAGCTCCAGAAACGAGTCAATATCATAATAAACTTCAAACATCTTTTTGAATGCAAAGAGCAGAGAAACCAACCAAGACACGAGAAAAGTAAATTGTTTTTAGCGAGCACACCTTACAAGATTTTTAGACATGGGTATAGTTATACAACATAAAATTATCTCCTGCTTTGATGGACTTGTGATGATTTCCGAGATTGAGGAAATAATCGTTGGAAGAATAATACAGACTTATATCCAACTTACAATCTTGCTTTCTTCACCATGAATTTAACAAACCCTTCAACAATACTCTCTTGTAGCAATACTTCCACAAAACTGTGAATAACTGAAATAAGATTTTATCCGCAGAGTAGTTAGTTGTTGCTTGCATTGTGCACTCCCCTTATTAAAAAAACCCGATGTTTCCTTCTGATTTCGAAATGTACTTGCCTCCTATTCCTCAGCCTCTTCGTGGTAAAGCACTCTCCTCTTGATCTTTTATCTTTATAAGCGTGTGAGGCTCATAAAATCGAATCCTAATAATATAGTAATGATGCAGGTGCAATACATTTTTAAACTCAGATATAACTATCTGAATCAGAACTTTAAATTCCAAGTTATAAGTAGACGTACCAAATAAAAGAATCGGATGTAATATTTATGATTACTTTGAATGATCTCACATGATATGACTTTAATGCACACCAAATTTAAGTTGTAGGTTTGATCGGAGTAGTTCTCACTATCACGTACCAGCTACTCATACCATTTTTATAATGAAGTAAAGAAGATGCCAAGTTTTGATTTGAACTTGAGAGTGGAAGATTAAAATCTAGTGTTTCTAAAATTGCCAAGAAAAAGGCCCATATGAAATCCTAGAAAGAACAACTTGGGGTCTTCAGAAATCAAAGTTCCAAGTAAAGCCTCTCTACACCGAATATGAATACACTCCACCTTTTGGTTTACATTTTACACGTCCATATACACTCTGTGAGTAGATAAGGTGATAAATTACTCTTCAGTTACAGCTAATGCTAACCTTCATAAAGAAGCGTCAAGTAAAGGCTTGTAATGGGCGGTTAGTGGTTCCTTGTATACTTAAGCACCTCCTAACTTAGGCATTCTTGCTTGTTCACTTCGTGAGCTTAGGTCTTATTATCGATACTCATAATTTAATCAGAAATTATTATTTCGTTAGCGAGAATCGAAACCGGTCTACTACAGTGGGGGAAGGATCTGCACTTGATTTACAATAATTTATGGTCCTTTCTATCCAGTCATGTTACTATATTTTCTTATTTGTAATTTGTATCGATCCCGTTTACTCTATTGTAGACTTTCATCAGCCAAAATTGATGCTGATCCTCACCCCGATATCTTTTCGTGAGGTGTACTAAACAATTTATATTTATATGGAGCACTTTGGCTTTCAGGAACTCATAATTCTTCCTCCAAACCCACTTGTCATTTCGTGTAAACTTACAAATCATTTTGGAAATGGGAGACGATCAATATCACTTTTCAAAAATACCACATGATCACCGTGCTATTTCACTTTTAGACCATTTGTTAAAGATTTTCAAAGTACTCAACTGATTCTACACAACACTTTGAGGTTATTATTTACTGCCCTAAGCTAATTATATTTAATATGCGGTTTCATAAGAAGAAGACTGCGATATTTTCATGCCTTTCGATTCTTATCTTTTATCCCTATCATCGTGTACGACTCAAGAGAATATCAAGAATTCATGTGATGAACTAACATAACACGTCCATCTATGCAACGGCATTTTCATTCCAAGACGAATAATAATTACACCCATTCTTTTATGACTACTGCGATTCTTACAATTGATTAGTAAAAATACACACATCCATAGCCAAAGCTCAGTGCACAGTGCAGTATTATTAAAGCGCAGTCTGATAATCTAAGATAACATTGCTCCCACAGGGAATAACAAAAACACCACTACACACACTGTTGACTGTGTAATAATAGGAGTTATTAATTAGTAATGAAAACAAATTAATCCCCCATCTCACCTGTAAAGATGTAAGCAAGCTCACTACTTTATGATCCACCTTACATGTTCAATGCAGAAATCTTTATCTTCTTCACAAACAACTTTTATTGTAAATCTATTATCGTCAGTAAATAAAATAATATACGCCATCCATAATCTCAACAAATAATTCTGAGAAGAAAAAAATGACACTTTGAAAAGAACTGCAAGTTTCCCATCCTTATAATTATTTCATACTTCAGCAAGACTCGAGCTAATCACTTCTTCTCATATGAATTTTTCTTATCTGTAAAATTAATCTTCAAGTCTCAAGTACAGAGTCTCAAGTAAATCTTTGTATGTGTGTGTGCAGTATCAGTTGTGGTTCCTTATCTACTTCAACCGCAGTATTATATTCGTATTATTCCATTATCTCCTCCAGATTCGTTCGTGTTACTTTTGCTCCTCTGCAATGCGAAGATAAATTCCAACTATCTCACAAGTCTCTCACGCCAACCAACACTCTGTCACATTGCTTATCAATGACTAATAGGAAAAATGCCAACCACAATATACTTCACGAACAATTCTAGTCGTGTCCTTGGATCATTTTATTCTTAGCAGAAGATATTACTTTGAGCACAATTTACTTACTACTACACTACCACCAAAATCATGAAAAATCATAGCTTTAAATGATAAAGAACTTCAAAAAGAGCAAAATTGGTGTGCATCTTACCTTTTAGTGGCTTAGGATTACTTTGTTTTCTCCGTGACATATTCTTTCTTTATTAATTCCCTCTATTTGAAGGAGCGTAGCTGAATTATAGAAAATATCTCACTCGGTCAGTACTCATCAATTACCAAATTCAGTCACTAAAAATGTTATATAAAAGGTTTTGAAACTTTTATTGACTTTCAATGAATAACATCACTGTATTGAATATTTTTGACGCATCGAGCCCCTCAAAATCATATGGAACAGTCATTCGTGTCATGAAATCAATACTGCTTAAATATTTTTGATTGCACAAGTCACAAATACAGTTAAGAACAGTTAAGTCACCTTCTCTGTTTTTCCTGATGATAAGGAGAGTAGATCATCATCACCATTTTCACTACTACAACTAGCTGGAATTCTACAGATTCCTCCAGCATTAAAAGATCTGATCATGTTTAAGAAGAAGTCATGGATTTTGTAGGGAAATAGCAAAACTAGGCCATCGTCCAACCATCTCATACACTCATGTTCCACCTACTTATTATTCATGCGAATTCAGCATCAAAACAAAAGAGTATCACTTTTCTTCAGGTAGTTTCCTAAGAAGAGATGATCATCGATGGATTTACACAATCAAGCCAGATGATTGATATGTCGATTCGCACTTCTCTTCTTCCTTGTTCAATTCTCATGTTTTATTCAAACATTCTTGTACGAGGTTTCGCGATATCAACACCGATAGTCCTACCACATGTCTCCTTTACACTCTAGACGCTTTGTAAGGCTTCGAAACTTCCAAAAAATGAATGTCTGGTCACTGGATCACTGGAACAACAAAACAAATACGAAAATTAGTTACCTATATACCCAAATAGATGCTTGGAAAATCCTGTGAATTATTTACTAAAATAATTACAAGTTTCCTTCAGGCTGGGAAATTATTTCAAGGATTTTATTCTGCAACTTGAACCTCCAAATTCAGCGTATACGTTGCAATTAAATCTAATAAGCGAAATATTGTACAGAAAGTCCGAATTACTTTCTCACGCTCCAAGCAATGAATCAAATGGATAATTTTATTCAATACAGTTGTGGATAATGTACCAAGCTATTTCTAGAGCATCGCATTAGATCTGCATGCGATTATCGTAAGAATTTGTGAACTAAAGTGCAAGGCTGTGAGACTTACCCATGTAACCTGGACAGGTATTTGGATTCCAGTGGAGTACAGGTGAGTTAATGAAGCCGGTAGTGAGGGGCAGAGTGAGAGCGAGTGCACGGATGTGTATTGCTCAACCAACTGCACGAGACTGCTGTGCTTTGCCCTGGGAGAGTTGTGAGACTCCCTTTCCTCATGAACCAACACTGCCATCCATATATCCGTGCATTTCTATTTGAGTCATGTCACTTGCTTCTTTCCCTTCCAAACTCATCGATAATTATCGAGATTTGCTCTGTGATAAGCTTTTAAATAATATAGACACTATATCCAAGTCTCACAGAAACAATAACAGTCTGGAGTCTTCTCTAAATAAGCCAGACTTTAGACGTAATTGGAGACCATGGACATGTATCCAATCACCGAGGAATGAGGACTCATACGATCGGGGAAATCCACAAGGTTATCTGTAAGATATCGGTTGTTTAGTTTCCTACATGGGAATCACTGTCCAAGAAAATCCAGAAAGGCAATTTTTGCGGTATTCCGTATTACATTCAGTGCTGAAGTGCTAATTGTAAAACATGAGAAAAACTGCATTTAGCTGGATTATGACCTAAGCTCTCTTAAAATGTAATTCTGCTAATGATAAGAAAACTTGGACGAAGAATGGGAGGGAAATGGATCGAAATCTCAGATGCTTATCTTCGATGTTCATGAACAACATTAATACAATGGAGCTCACGTTAATCTTTAGGCAGATATGAGAACCTATTTCGGTTTTATTCCCAACATAACATCAACGTGGATACTCAAAGTTCAGGTGGATTAGATAGAGTTTTATAATTCATATTTATAAAAAGTTTTCAAGCGAAATGTAATTAAAAGAGAGTAGATAGTGGAAATCCACATTCGTCTGTGAGTGTAGTAGGAACCCCTCTACATTGCATCAGCCTGGAGTCTGGAGAAGGATGTACTATCAGCTTTAGGAAAGATGATGCATGCAAAAGGAAAGAGTCTTGGAGATCTGAAATCATCATATCACCCTACACGTCCTGCCAGGCTTCCTTCTGCACATAAACTCGTCTTGGGTATTAAAACTGAGAAACTGTGTTTATCAGTATTGCGATTGAAAATAAGCTTGACTTGTTCATATTCCTTAATAGCAATGACCCATCAGGATGATCAAAATGATGAGACATCTCTTTGCGAATAATTTCCTGATTAATTTCTGACTGGGACGATCGAAATGTACTTAATTGCTCATGTTGCTTGCTAAAAATACGTGCGCACAAGCACAATTGAGCTCACAGGTTTACTAGGTACACAAGAGATCCAAGAAAGTCGAGGCAGTCGAGCAGAGCTTTGACAGTTTTTTCGTTTATGAATCAACTCAAATCAGTTTTCGACTTATAATTACAATTGAGTAGGGAGGAAGAACAATGTGACCAGAATTTTTCGTCCTCGTATCTCAAAAGAAGAAGGGTTGGTTTGATTGTGACTTCCAGTGAAGATGAATAATTAGTTCATTTGCATTCGTGATTCATTGCTCCATCATCCATCCATTAGTACGAGCGACTTCTTATCTCGACTCAATTTTTCCACCACGCTGCTCCAATCTCTACTTTCTTCATTTGCCTCTCTAGATTTTATTAAAACTCCCTTTCTCAGAACAACCAGATCGCTGATGATGATGAATCTTTCATTTTAAATTCTGTCACTTCATGCTTTCTCCGGAATAATCAATTTCATATCTCATCCTCTGAGAAAGCGTAACATTCAATAACTGCAACTCGTGGATCAATAATTCATCAACAGCCAAAATTCAACTGTGAATCTCATAATTTAATTATTATTTTTATACCACTTCAAACAACAACCTGCTTAAGCATCTCATTGAAAATTTGATCCAATTTATCAATTGACCAAATAGCTTCGCGGATACTACAATACGCTCCGTATTAAATAATTGCTACTGTTTATATATTACTTTATAATCTCTCAGAGAACAAGAAATACTTTTTTTTGAGCTACTGTACTTTCTAATCCGACTATGCAGGAGAGACAAGAGACAACCTTGAAAGTTGTAATTGCATTAATTTACTTCGTTAAGGTTAAGCAACAATGGCACCTTATACACATTACAAGCTGTATATAAATCCATCTGAAAAACACAAGTTATATTTGTAACATCAACCATAAATAATAAATGTATAAATATTAATGCAGTCCTATTGCTTTGCAGTCCTAATATGCAGTCCTATGCAGTCATATTCAATTAGAATCAAGCAATCGAGTAATTAGTCTCAATAGTGTCCATGCTGCATAATGATTCCCAGCAATCCAACATTACAATTTTACACTATCATCAAACAAGTATCATACTGCAGCTACAACCTAATGTATGAGTTGTCTGTGGGAATACTTTTTTTATCTTCCATCAATTGCAACTTATTATGGTCGCTTCATTTCCGCTGTGAAACTATTGTAATTCCACCATTAACACTTGTGTCAACTGTGTAAGTGCAATCAATGTCAACGATCGTTCACCTTTCCTAAATTGCTCATGAAGCCCATCAGGGTGATGATGAGCACTATCACG
>JAQGAB010000685.1:0-23222 GCA_034696565.1 Isotomurus graminis | reverse complement strand
ACACTTGTGCTTCTCTGCTTGCATCGGTCGAATTTCGACTACTGCGTTACTATCATTCGTACTTTTGTAGTAAATAGCAAGTAAGATGGAAAGTAGAGGCCGAGAAGGGTTGAATGGTGTGAGCAGTGACATAGTTATAGACATGGACGTGGACGAAGAGGTGGAATGCGTTCCGGAGTCACAACCGATTTTCGACGACGAGGAGGACGAAGAGGAACGGGTGTTGGAAGACTTGGAGGGGGTCGAGGAAGATGCAATTTTCCTGGCGGGGGTGGAGGAGCTGGAGCGGCAGAGTTTGTTGAAAGGGCAGAAGGAGGAAGACGACGAACTCAGGAGGAAAAAAGAAGTTGAAGCGTTCACGAGATTATCACCGAATCAGCGTATTTTTCCTGACCTTCGACCGTCAAATTTCCATACCGTGGCGTTTAAAATGAAGGTATGGTAAATGTATTTTTGAAAGCTGTGTGATGTGTGGATGAAAAACAAAGCTATGCCATATCCTTATTGTAAATGAAACATAAAACTGTAGTAGATTCGAACTACTGAACGGTTTGAAGCCTTCGGTCTGAGACTATACGGCAGCCCCGCATGTCTACTAATGAAACTGCTAAATTGACCAGCGGATTGGTTTAGAGTAGATTGAGTCTACAAATCCTTAATCTTGTTGGTTTTTCTTTTCAGCCGGAATACAGAGTGGGAGACGACTTGGAACCACACCCGAAAAACTTTCAGTCTCGATGGAATGCCCAGTATGTTCCAATGCCATGTGCGGAGGAGAACACAAGAGTATTTAAGATAAGGGATAGAAGGCAGGAAGATGAGGAAACGACCGATGTGAGTTTGCTGTCAAATATGTTCATGTTAAGTAGAACTGTTGACTTTAAGTCATTTTGAAACTTTATTTTAGGATGTAGCTACAAGACCTCCTATATTTGTGGAGAAGACAGTGTGGATGTGGGAACGTATTGAAGCAGCGTTAATGCAACCAATGTTGTCAACTCAAGACATTACAAGTGCCATTAAAAGATACCATAGAGCGGTTTCTCAGCTTCCAGTCTTGGACTACACCATAAATGTCGTAAGGTTTTGCAACTATAAGTTTATCCCTGAATTGGCAACAGATGTGTAATTGTTTGGTCTCATTTGTTGATATGTAATGTTTTAGATGATGACTGAGACTGAAAGGACACAGTTTTTTGCTGAAGTTCTTCCGTGCATTCAAACGTTAGCTTTGGATATTGCACGCTTTGTAACGTGCCCATTGCCATTTCTCTCGAAGTTTCAAAACTATAGTATTTCTTTAAGTCAGAAACAAATCGCTTCTCTGCTTGCAAGTGCATTTTTTTCTACTTTCCCTCGGAGGTTTGGGAAAGAAATGGAGTATCCTACTATCAACTTCATTGAGTAAGTTAAAACACCTTAAAACATTTTAATGCAGTTCATAATGGATATTTGTATACATACTCATATGAGGACTTGACTTTAGGTTATTTCAGTACCCCGGGAGTGATTCACAGGATCCTAAACTAATAAAAAAGGCACATAAACTGCGATGTATTTTGAATTATTTCACTCGGGTGGCCAAAGACAGTGAGTGAATTATTATTTCAGCTTCCAAAGCGTACTGTAGATTTTTAGATGTAATTCATTACTTTGTTTTTTATAGTGCCAAGGGGAGTGGTGACTTTCACAAGAAGATCTATTAAGCCTGCTAAAGCCACGCAGTGGGGAGAATCTATCAAGAAACTTAACAAAATTATTCCTCTTCTCACGGGAACAATCGAAGATGAGGGGACGGGAATGTTGCAAGTGGACTTTGCAAACAAGTAAATAATACTTCCTGTTTTGTTAAATTGAAATTCTCATGAAATCTTCAGCTAAGGTAATTCCTACTTGTAGATATATAGGTGGAGGTGCCCTCGGGAATGGCGCTGTTCAGGAAGAAATTTTGTTTGTTACGTACCCAGAATTAATGATTTCTAGGTTGTTCACAGAGAAGTTACATCCATGCGAAGCTCTAATTATCACAGGTGAGTTAATATGGTTAGAGTATTTACAGATTTGTACACAAACTAATTCACTGGAAATACAGTTTAGTACACTTCTGTAAGTGGTTTGGTTTGAGATGCCTGAATTAGTAATTAATTAATAATTTCAGGTTGCGAGAGATTTTCAAGACATGTTGGCTATGCTAGCAATTTTATGTACGACGGAGACTTCATCGATACAATTCCGCTTGATTCAAAAGGCAGAAGATGCACTCAGTTTGTTGGGATAGACGCTTTGTATATTACCGACCCTGTCAGTCAATTTCATCCTCGGTATCTTTCCCGAGAACTGAACAAAGTAAGTCTGTGCATGATAGCATGATATACTTTTGGATGAAGGCAAATCCAGGGGATGAAGCGTACACTATTACAAAATGGTATTAAATAAATATTTCTATCTAGGCGTACACAGGATTCTCATCCCCTAGTACTACTTCCGTTCCAGTCGCTACTGGAAAATGGGGTTGTGGGGCTTTCAACGGAAACTCCCAATTAAAAGCAATTCTTCAAGTGATGGCTGCTTCAGAAGCTGGCAGGGATGTCGTATTTTTTACATTTGGGGATAACAACCTGTTAGTGGAAATCGAGGAGATGTACAGCAAAATCAAAGACATGACGATTAGTGAGTTGATTTATTACTTAAGTTTGGTTTGTTAAATTAAGGAACTCAAACACTCAATTTGTTCTTTATTTTCAGAGGAAGTGTGGGGCTTGCTCACTCAGTACAATAGCCTGTTTTGTGGCACTGCAAAATCTCCAAAACTCTCCTTGCATGAATTTATTACGAAATACGGGCCAGATCCTCCAAGACTTCCTGCTCCTGCATCTTCAACCGAATCACCGTCTACCTCTTCTACCGCTAAGCGGTTTCGTGAAGTTTCCATTACGAAGTTCTACTCGAAGGATTCGAGCGATCATCCTCCTCCGAAAAAATCCGACAACCCGAAATCCGTAGAAAATGAAGACTGGATGGATGACTTAGCTTCAGTGAAGAACAAAATGTCCAGTATTCAGAAACAAGGAGGCACAACTGACATCAAAAGCACTTCACCTGATCGCATGAAACTGACGGACAGCGAAATAGCATCTATGCTGGAATCTGAAAGTCAAAGCCAGGATGCTTTCAACGCAGCGACCTCAATAAGAAGCGTTCCAGAAATCCTGCCACAAACGAGAAATGGAAACGAAACACACGATGAAATATCATCTACCAACTGTACGAAAAAAGACATTCCCCTTGCAGCGGGACAGAAAACTTTAACTGATTTTTATGACTTCGCCAAGAAAAAATAACTTGTACCAATTCGTAAATGGAATTGCGCACTGCAACTTCATCTCTGACGTAATAACCTTCTTCAACTGTGATAAGCTACAATGCGTACTGCAAAATTACAACGTTGTATAAAACAACTAAAATAAATCAAAATTCGAAGTTGCCATTTTTGGCCAAAGAATTTCCTTCCAAGTCACGTTGATTTATTTCTGGACAGAGAAGGGAATTTATCCAAGTGGTGTTTGTGTAAAATATGGAATACAATTAAAGTAGAACTTTTTAACGTTTTCCACCAACACGAGGAGCGGCTTTAGTCTGGGGTTTGTTGGAAATCTTCTGCTTCGTCTTTTCGACTTTGGCAGGGGCCTTGCTGGGAGCCGTGGATTTCTTCACAGTCTTGGTAGCCTTCTTCGCTTCCTTGGCTGCTCGGATGGCCTGATCTCGTTGGGCCTTTCGAACCTATAAAAAACAAGTTAGTTTTAACGGAGACACTAACGAAAAGAACTCGTAAATGATTTTAAGCGTCACACTGTCGCACCTCAGGTTTCATGTTCCTCTTAGCCTGGATTTCAGAGAGGGAGGCTCCGACAATAGCCCTCTGGAACTTGTGAGTTCTTCGGGTCCTCCTCTTCTGTTGTTCTTCTTCCTGTCCCTTCTTATGCTTTCGCCTGTACACAAACAAAACCGTTATAAGCTCAACAATCAATAATTGATAGACAGTTACAAAACACCTTAAAAACGAAATGTCTCACCTGTAGTACACGGTCCACGTGACTTTCCTGGGATTCCTCTTCATGAGATGGGATCGCTCACACTTTCCATTGAGAAATGTAAACACCTAAATACCAATTAAAATAATTATTACACTTCCATCAATAATAGATCATCACATGTTAATTACGTATTGAAAACATTCGTACCTTCCCATCAATCTTGACCATAGTTTTGCCATGGCCAGGGTAGATTTTGAAGGCGCTGTACGCGCACAAACCGACCCTTTAATGGCAAACAAAGAGAGATTCAATTAGTACACGATGTACGGAATACATAAATGAATAATTTAATTGGAATATTCGAAAACTTACTTCATTTTGGTAGAATTAAAGTTGTCCTCGAGCAGAAGATGGTGAGCGCAGTGGCTGCTGCAGTGTGGGAATGAGACGTGCTGGTAGATTCAAATGGGTCCGGGTTTTCCGCCAGATTTACTTCTCGCTACAACCGCCAGGTGGGGCAACCTGGCTCATTCAGTGAATAGTCTGTGACAAGCGTCTCGGGATACTCATTGCACGCAACAAATGCAACTGCAGATGCATAGAATACATGAAAAGTAGTGTTTAGTGTTTGTGGCTTTGTGGATGCCACTGCGTTGATTGTTTTTTACCTGAGTTTTCGGTCTTTATGTTAACGTCATTCTCAAAATATGCTTTGGATAAGTGGTAGAGCTGCGTTTGACGATGTAATATAATAGACAACGGGTCGGAGCAGTCAGAAGCAGTCTCTCATAAAAAAATCAATCAAGACTAGCATTTTAAATTGTAATAATTCTGCTGGTGGTTCAGTAATAAAGTGCACAACTAAGGACTTCTATTTAAACATTTATTTATTTGAAAAGCAAGTGTTATTTTTGGATTCCCATGAAACAGCTCAGCATATCAGCAGCGACGACAGAATAATAATAATATACGAACCAGTATTATTATTAATTAATATTATACTAGAATTAATTGATCCTTATATCAACAGCATCACGAAATCCCATGAGCTGTGTAGTATTACAATCAGAGTAACAAAGAGGAGCAATACTCTTTCAAGAAGTTTTTTCATTCTTATGTTATGTGCAATGCAAGAGTTTTAATAGTGTATCAATAATAAACATAAACTTTCAGAATTTAGAAGCTTCATGTAGTGACCGAATCCTTCAAATAATCGCATCTTTCTTCAAAACCCACTCCGAATTTCTTAATATCCACAGGTGATTAAATAATCCCCTAGCTTTTCCACTACGGAGGCCGCTTGCTGAGGTTGAATAGGATCTTCATAAAGCGACACCACCACGGCTGCAACAACAAAACAGTTTTAGTGTTCGTGTTCATTTTAAATTGTAATTTCATACATTAAGTCCGTTTAGTACCTTGTTTAGTTTTCATGCAGTGGACACCAACTTTACCCAGCTTGGCTCGTACAACATTGTCCGTCCCAGAAAGATAAATGTACCGTTGGCCTGCAAGTGTCACTCCGGAGCCTGTCAATAGGTCTTGATTATCGAATCCCGACACGAGCTTAACGATCTCTTCTTTTGCAACCTAAAGAACAGAAAAGTAAAACACAAATTAATTTATCAGTATCACCTTGAAATGAAATGTTCCATGGACATTTGAGGTGTCAGGTAACAAGCTAAACTAAGTAATAATATATACAAGTTTTACGCCATCCTAAACGCAGAGAATATTTTGAAAATATTGAGAAAAATCGGAAGCCAGAAATCCCTAGACATAAAGAAAAGATGGCCCAGTCCCAGACATTCAATAATTTTCCAATTCCAATCATATTCAGGAATTCAGAAGTATTTTATATTAGCTTATTTTAAAGCTATAACTATTACATACAAAAGTTAGTGCTTACGATTTTGAAAAAACCAATACAAGAGTGCGATCAGGCTATAGTGTTAGCCTGAAGCTTACAAACCGAAAAATAAGTACATCAAAATCGGACCACTAACTTTGAAAGAAGCTGATGCTGATAAAGTAACATAATTGAGTTGGTTTAATTTAAAGACAAGATAAGCAGGCGAATATCATTATTTATGGCCGTCTATTCATGACCGCTTTCACTTGTCCTTGGTTCCCAAATTCGACTCAAGAGATATTGATTTTAAACGAAAAGAAGGCAATAATCTTGAACTTTAAATTGTAACTCTTGGCCCATCTGTTCTCTCAACCAAAGCAGCTTGAGAAAGAAGCAAAGACTCTCGGACCGTCTCACAGACAGGAGTCTCCTCCTGAAAGTCTCAAGTTTCTCTCTTTCTGGCCTAATCTAATTAGCACCAGACCATACTACATACTCCACTGCTGATGTACAAGAGTCAAGGAATACTCTTGCAGATGCAATGCAGAAATAAGAAGTCGAAAGAAACATAATCTCCTCTCACTCTCCACTGACCAAGTGTGATTTTTTTCGCATTTCGTCCATTTACAGAACAAATGATGAGAGATTTTTACAAATGACAACACAACCACACCATCAAAGGCACCCATGCTGCTTGTTTGTATACTTTCTTGCAGCTTACAACCAACAAGCAATCGCTTCTCATTTCATCATGAAACACCCTCGTTATCATTCAGTCATCCATCCAGCTAAAATTTTTCGATTGAGAAGTTGCTATTTCATCAGTTTCATCTTGTCTGACCCGAAAAGGCGACGTGAACTATTAAAAAAGGTATTTTGCTGGCTCAAGAGACAAAAATAGTGCTCGGCCAACAAAGAAGAGAGCAGAAGAAGCTGAAGAGCCAGAAGAAGTCTTCCGCTTGACCCATATAATACAAAATCTCTTCTACACCCACAACAACTGCACCCAACACGCTCTCAAACTTTTCTCATCCTGTCTGCCAAATTCCGATGCATTGCAGCAGCAACTACCGACTGTACCGACTCGCGTAGAGATTTCACTATCCATTTATTCTCCTCTCCTTTACTTGGTGAGATAATAAATAAACCAAAAGTCCAAAATTCTCTAAACCTGCAGTCTGTCATGCCTTATTAACATGAAGGAGAAATGAATACTTGAAAAGATTTTCAAATTCCTAGACCAGGTATTGTATTTAATAACTAACTTTCTGCCACTCAATCAAGTCTTTTCAAAGTTATTGATAAAATTACCACAAGAATTGGCTTCCTCTCGTCGATTCAACAAAATCTAACATCCAACATTGCTTCTAGTTCCTAGGTTCATGATTCTGAGATAAGGCTCATTCCATGCAGAGTTTGATGTATCCTAAATCCAAAGATATCATCTTTCGTCTCAATTCTAATATCTCTTCTACTTGTAATAATACAACCGAGTATCATCTTCCTTCCACTCATGACAGTGACAGAGACACAAGGCAGTCAACCTCAAATGCCAATTTGATATGACAAGCGAAATTGACAGGACGAACCCACATTGAATAGAATTTCATAGATCTTTAAAATTCCATATTGCAATAGAACGTTGTTGCTGTCATCCATTCTACAATTCTCCGTATATAGTCCCTTATGCAAAGTATACGTTACCTAATGTCAAATGTCATTTTTTGCAACAATTGAATTACGTAGGATGTGATGTAAGGATGTAACCAACTGGTAGCAAACAGAGAGCCTGAATCTTTACAGAAAGCATTAATCAATATTATTTATCTGTCCTCAAAAAGCTTTCAAAGATTTACCGATTTACCTCGCTAATAGCATTGAAGTTTTGTTACACAAAGTTATTCCTTACTTAGTCCTGCTCAGGACTCAGGACAGAAAAGCTTCAGCCATATAATCTCCAACCCTTCTAGAAGTACGTTAAGCATTATGAATTCTGATATTTTGATAACATAACATAATACCGATTCTTTCTGCAAGGATATGGAAATGGAACGGATAGGGGACAAATGGACTGCATACCATTGGCCAATTTATATCACCGCGATACCGGAAGTGTCAACGCGAAGTTGCAAGATAACCCTGTCCACACTCCTAATAAAAGAGGTGATAAGAACACACAACTACATACAACTTCACACACAAGGAAAACCCTTAATTTTGTCAATTTGAGTACTGCGCTTCAAACTGCAAAATAAATAACTTTTAGTTTTTAGTGGC
This sequence comes from Isotomurus graminis, assembly GCA_034696565.1. Classification (NCBI taxonomy): domain Eukaryota; kingdom Metazoa; phylum Arthropoda; class Collembola; order Entomobryomorpha; family Isotomidae; genus Isotomurus; species Isotomurus graminis. Next base: position 15,059 of record JAQGAB010000685.1, on the reverse strand, counting down.
ATCGTCCTTCTAAATCCATAAAGCGACTTATCATCACTCATTAATCATCGAAAGGATAGAAGAAGAAGAAAGATCACTTAAAATTAAGCTATGCCAATAATTCCAAACACGTTTAGCTCTCCCATTTTGAGCCAAACCTTTTTCATGCTTTCCTTATGCATCATTTCTTCTTGAAATTACACGAAGAGATGGGTTGAAAACCACCGAATTCTTCTTGGAAGTAGCATCCATTAGTTTCTAATAAACATATGCAGTGCTTGCACTATTAGACTAAACACAAAACCCGTCAAATAAGGAGAAAAGAAGATGCAATGATGCAAAAGCAACCTAAGACTTAGAACTTTGAGAGTACAAGTATAACAGTAATAAATCACCATTTCACATCCATATGCAAAAACATATAAAAATGAAAAGTGCATGACGATGTCGATCTCTCCGTGAAATGAAACATCTGCTGGCTCTACCACGAACTCCACTACTACCACCTAATCTTGAGTTGAACATGCGACGACCATATTACATGATTACACTTCTGTGTTATGCATGCCAGCAAAGAATCCTTTTGTGTTTGAAGAAGACTTTAGATACAATAGTCTATAGATCATACACGTACAAGTCTTTCTTACTTTGCAAAATACGTTCTAAATTGTTGCTGATCCTATTAACTATCATCATCTCACAATCACCTTTGAAGTGACTAAACACCTGAGAGAGACTCGTTCAGCAGTAGCAACAACAACTGTCTTAGGAATTAGGAGTTTTTGATGCATATGGATGTGCATGTATTTGCAAAAAGCAGTTTGTTCAGTGTCTCTCGAAGAATTCCAACCATACTCCTGCTGAACTCAGGAACTAGGAACTCACACTAAGAATATATGCAAGATGAAGATCTAACTAGCAGAGTGATATTAGCAGAATAACTCTACAATAACAACACTGTTACTAGAAGGCAACAGGAGAAGAGAGAGAGCAAAGAGCATTTGTAAAAGTCGTCCAACGTTCCCACAGCGTGATGTGGGTGTGATTTTTATTTATGTCAGCAATGATTATTATACGTGCACCTTATTACCTAATCCTTTGCTAAAACTTCATTGCGAAATGTAAATCCGTCCCTAGCAAAACCATTAAATGAATACCGGGTGATCTTTCTCCCTCCCTCTCTCTCTATCTACAGTCTCTCTGAGTACAATTCCGTTTGACTTTCGACTGACTCACAGGACTACTTCCTTGATGCTTGCCTTTTCCCTTCCCCCTTGCAAAAACCGACTAATACTAATAATGTGAGTAATATGATGTAAGTAAAAGTAAAAGTCTTGTGGTTGGTACTTTTAGTTAGTAGTTTTGGTAGAGAAGGAATTCTCAGGAGTGTGAAATGGGTAAATGTCGGACGTGTACGAAAGCTTGTAGAGAAGAATAATTTACGTAAGTAGAGGAGACATCACACACTTTACTCCTGTAGAATGAAATGTGAAATGCAATACATACACCATCGACCATATCTTACGGATAAGAAGTTACTAAGGAAGGAAGAAGAGTTGAGAGACGGTAATACAAGTACTGGAGGAAATGAGATGTGCTTTGAAGATTTCTATATACTCTTGTGAAGATGTTACTGAGACCTTGGAAGAATGAGCAATATGTATAGTCTGCTGAACCTGAGAACCTTCTGCTTAAAGTGTGTAAGCTAAAGCCGAATCCTCAGAGAGACTTTTACTTACTCCTTGTGTTTGCTTAGGCATGTGCTATGATACAAAAAGTGATTAAGAATTTATTGATATTGATGTGAATGTGTATAAAATCACGGTTGAATAAAATACTTAACACACCCTCTCTTTGTGGAACATGAACATGGCCTATCTTCATCTCCTTTGCGTGAATCCCTGTGACTACATGTAGAATGCAGTGTGAAGTAAAAGAACGCACGAATAAGTGGACAGCATGCAAGAGCGTCCCAAAGAGCATAATTTGTTGATTAATTAAGTTAAGGAAGCAATTGAATTTTCCATTAAGCAAGAGGAGAAATCGGGTGACTTTATCATCATAATACTCTCGAACGAATCATCATGATCATCACACTGACTTGTGAGTGTATCATGATCTCTTCGTCACAGAAAATAACTGTGAGTCATCCACCCATATACACACATTGTATCATCAAATTGAATGGATGATTCTTCGCAACTATGAATGTCTTTTAATGTCATACACAGAGAGATGACCCGATGGTAGGAAACGTACGTAGCTATGCTTTGATTTGAGGAATTAGACAGACATCATGCCCTATCCAGTACTCTAGTACAAACTATCATAGAACTGTCCAGAATGAAATAAATTATTAAAACTAAATCAAATTGCGAAAAGACCGAATGTTGGTGGCTGGTTTATACGAGGATGTTGTTGGTTTTGTTGGTAGGTCTAAGGACTACGGAGGAAGGACCCAACCCATCCATCTCACCACACCACCCTCTCACACACCGCAAAAGCTTATTATTATTTTATATTGAATTTATTTGAACAGGGAAACAGGACAGGATGATGACCACCACCACTACCACCGGAAACTGAAATGGGTCGATAAGGCCCATATACGAGGGAGAGACAAGGAACTTAACACTGATAGTTCAAACATAATTCTACAAGTGTATGAAAAAATACGTTGTTTGTAACTTTAGACCAAAGGAAGTCCTTACTTAATTAGTCCTAAAGGGACACACACACACATTTAACACTTTAGATTCTGATACAAATGAAATATTTAGATGATGACTTGCAAGAATCTTTCTAACCGATTGAAGAACTGCCTTCACTAAAACTGAAAAATGAAGCTTATTTCACAAAATACAAAACCCATATTGACAATCTACAAAACCCGCTGAAAAATATGCAAACTTTAACACACGAAATGTCAATATTTAACTTTAAACTGCAATTATTTGTTCTCCCTCATTTGCAAACGACAAACTGCTAGTGGAAATGATTTAATGTTGGATCTGGATGTATAAATCTATTGAAGTTAACGCCCCTTAATAATTAAGAACCCTTAAGCACAGAGTAAACTCTTAGTAAAAACACTAATCTGTCACTAACCTCAAATCCATCCGATTTGGCCCAAACATTTCCATCGAGTCCGGCAATACAAGCCCGTGTGACACAATTAGAGGCCAACAATTGCCTGTCGACGTAATCTTGCCAGCTCATTGTTGATGTGTGTTTTTCAAATTAATCTCAGGGAGTGTGATGAGACGATGGTGAAGGGTTGCCGAACGCTCCAGGGAACTTTCGACTTCAGATAACTTAATGTTTCTCCAGCAGTGATATACAATGTATATCAAGATTACGTCAGATCTGTAAACAAAAAGAGGACAAGGGGCTATGAAATAAATAAAGGATGACCTTTGAACTTAAGAAGGGAAAGGATGGGAGAGATGTCAATTAAAAGAGAAATAATTAAAGTTACCTCGAGGAGTATTGGATGATGCGTGGATGGAGGAGAGGACTAGAGTAGAGGACCACCGGCTTCTGTCTGTTGCCAGAGATGACTGCGAGGAGAGGAGGTAGGAGCAGCACTTGAGCAATGGCCGACCAACCCCGGCCCGGCCCCCTTCCCGGGATACCCCCAACCCCTGGGGTAAGCTGAGAGGGTGTGACAGGAGGAGGAGGGGTGGTTCCTGGGGTGGAACCGCGAACATTTGAGTGGGAGTGGCGGGAGGAAGTGTCAAAAGCCGGACTAGATTGTCTTGTGGTGTTCCATTGTAAGTCATGGGATGGAGACCAGCCAATGTTTGAAAGTGCGGGGCATGCGAGGGGATGTGAAGAATGCTTATCGAGGGAATTTAGTGTGAATGGTTATGATTCATGATAAAGAGGATGTGCAATATTGTGCATGATGCATTTGGAAGGAAGTGTTATTAATATATTTGCATGGGGATATAGTGAGGTTAATCACATGGTCCGGATAAAAGATAAGTTTCCATTGGGAGATTTGCACACTCGATATCATGAAGAATGAGTCATCATCACTGCGAATTAAGGATGGGTATTTACTTTTAGAGGATCGCATAATGAATGTGTGTATGAATTATAGTTTGTTAAATTCCATAGAAAGAGGGAGAGAGTTATTGTGCTAGCTTTGTTTAATGGTATCTCTGGTTCGGTAGAGGTTTGGTTGCATGCTTTTTGGTTGATAATAAATGTGTTGCGTTGTTTCTAGCTTTTTGATCGTAATATTAAAAAACCAGGTACCAGGTTTAATAGCAGGTACCAACCAGGTAGTATTATATATGACATATTAATTACTTTAAGTAACTAACTAATTAATTCATAAAGCATTCAAATTTAAGTTCCCTATGTTATCGCCGTCCACAATGCAAATGTTTATTATGTTTATAGACAATTTTGTGGGGTAGTTACAGTTTGGAGAGAGGAGAAACACGTAGCAGCAGAGTACAATACAGACAATAAAAAAATTAAGATTAAGTCTTCCTAATTTAGAACATGTCTGCTACATTTGAGGGCATCTCCACAATCTGAGTGTTGTAGAATTCCTCAATATCTTTCAGGGTTCGGTGGTCCTCATCAGTCACAAAGTTGATCGCAACTCCCTTACGACCGAACCGTCCACCTCGACCGATTCTAAATACAAATTCAAAGTTCGCTTGAGCAAATTGAGCGTTGATATGATACTAATGCATTATCCACAGAATCTCCATTTGTCATACCGGTGAATGTAGTTTTCTCGGTTTGTGGGCAAATCGTAGTTGATAACCAGAGATACCTGCTGCACATCAATACCTCGAGCCAACAAGTCAGTAGTAATGAGAACTCGAGAAGATCCCGATCGAAACTCTTTCATGATGATCTCTCGGTCCTTCTGGTCCATGTCTCCGTGCTACAAACGCAACAACCAAATTGTTAGCAATCTAGTCAAACCCCGTCGAAGTCGAATTTCTCCGCAAATATTAAATCTAATCCTCTTCATACCATAGCAGAGACGGTGTGCTCCTTTTCCCTCATTCGGTTGGTGAGCCAGTCGACCTTCCTTCGAGTGTTACAGAAGATGACAGCTTGAGTGATGGACAATGTGTCGTACAAGTCGGAAAGGGTATCCAACTTCCACTCTTCCTTCTCCACATTAACATAGAACTGCTTGATACCCTCCAAAGTCAGTTCCTCCTTCTTCACGAGAATGGTGACAGGGTCTCGCATGAACTTGGTAGTAACCTCAAGAACATCTGGGGGCATGGTAGCCGACAGTAGAATGACTTGAGTATCTCCATTCAGTGTCTTGAACACCTTGTAAATCTGATCCTTGAATCCTCGCGACAACATTTCGTCGGCCTCATCAAGAACGAACATCTTAATGTGGTCCGTTCGGAAGGCCCGTCGATTGATCATGTCGAAAACTCGTCCAGGAGTTCCGACGACGATTTGCACTCCAGATTCCAATTTTCGCATATCATCTCGCACGTTAGTTCCTCCAATGCAAGCATGGCATGAAACGTTGAGGTAGTCTCCCAATGCGATCACCACCTTTTGGATCTGTAAACAAAATTAAAAAAATAGAATAAAGTTACTTCCAAAAGTGTACTCTCGTAGATGTAGAAAGATTTCCCATGATTTGGGAGCTCTCATGGGCCGAGATTTGGAGTTTAATTTTGCATCAGCTGCTACCAAGAGTTTTAGGTACAAAATCCTGGTTATTAGATGTGATGCTTGTTAAACCGCTTTAGCACATGAATTAACTCCACAAAAAGTGAGAAATGCAATTTACCTGTTGAGCCAATTCACGAGTGGGAGCCAAAATGAGGGCTTGGCAAAATCGATTCTCCGGATTGATTTGTTGCAAAATCGCAATAGAGAAAGTTGCAGTTTTTCCTGTTCCAGACTGAGCCTGGGCGATCACGTCTCGTCCACTAATGCATGGAATGATAGCTCGCTGCTGAATAGCAGAGGGCTTCTCGAAACCGTAGGCGTAGATTCCTCTAAGGAGCTTCTGGTTGAGCTCCATCTCGTCGAAACTCGTACATACCTAAGGTTTCAAACATTTCCAATTTTCCAATTACAATTTCATTCAAGCAATGGAATCCGGTTGAAACCGTTCTAACACCACTTCCAAATTACTCCTATAACGCTGAAATATATTAAGGACATACTTGATTCCAGTTAGATTCAATGACCCCATCGGGGTCCATTCCAACAGGTCCATCATACGCTTCCTTCACTGGAGCTCCGGCACCAGGTCCATTTCTGTCCTCGGACCAACTTGTTTCTCTTTCCCTGTTGGATTAAACCCGAATATTAAATTCATTTTCGTACATTCATATTCGCAATGATCTTCAATTGGCAAATGCGGAAATGTAGTGTTAATTGATGGTAGACGAGGGGTGGGTGGGTTTTTATAGGTGTGTGTGACGTGTGTGTAAGGCTTTTTTAGTATAGGAGTCAATGGGCGAAGTGTAAGTGCACAAGTATGGGCGCCATATTGGGTTGGTGGTGGGACACACGGCATGGACTAATGTGCCCGGCTCGGGGGGGGGTAAGTGTGGTTGGAAAAGTGGATGTCCTGGGGGGTGGGGTCAGTAGAGGTCACGGGATGGAGGGTGTGAAGGACCTGGACAAAGGAATTAAGTAATGATAAGAACTTACCGTCGTTCAGTAGTTGACATAGTAGGCTGGTAAGATGCTTCCTTGTTGAAGAATAAAGTGTGAATGAGGGAAGGAGTGAGGCGAGTGTGTGTGGCTGTGTGTGCGGACAGTGGCGCCAAATCCCTCCGCCACACCCGCCGCACTGCACCCGACCTCCTCCGCCCGGATGTACTGCTCCTGTATAACTGTGAGACGTTTTTGCCTGTAGTACGTCACACTCTTCTGACTCATCAGCTGACGTCATGAATGATAAGATTAAGCATGTCTATGAAGCATTTATTTCGTGGAAATGAGGATCGATGAGTGGAAGGGTTAAATGAGTTCTTGGATGGTATTTGATTGGAATACAGTGGATACTGGACGGAAATGTGTAGTCTAGTATGGATGCAGCTTGAAAGCGTGGGATATGGAACCTATGGAAGTCTTGAACTAGGAGTTGGAGTTGAAGCATTGAGAATATTAAGATCTTGGAAACTTGGAATACTCGCGAGGAGGCGTTTATTCTGGAATTTTTGGGAATGTGTTATTACATCCATGGGAAGTGTGGGATGAAGAATGGGGAATTTGAGACGGGATATGGGATGTTATCATCAGAACGGGTTCACAAGGTGCGGGCGTGATATGGAACATCGGAACATGTTTCCATTGTGGCTGAGATGGTGGTGGAGGATTTCGGGAAGTTTTAGGATGTTGTTGATGTTGATGGCAAAATACTGGGAGGATGGCAGGATCAAAGTGTTTTGCAAGGAAGTGTTTACTTGTGACGATGTAAATTGCGTGGAAAGAAGGGGGGATAGTTGGAGGTGAAATTGAGACGCAGTATTACAGTAAGCAGTAAAGTAGTAATCAAGGTGCCTTTAACCTTTTGTTGGGTTGTTTCTTGTGACGATGTAGCGGTTACATGTGTGGAGTGTTTTAGTGTGTGGCAATGAATGTTGAAGTGGCAAGAAAAGGAATAGTATTATTGTGGTAGGCATGCAGAGGAAATACCATATATGCAGTTTGTGTAATGAATGAAGTGCATGAAATGGAAATGGTCAGCGTAGAGGTGAATGATTCCAGTTCGGAGTCTTTCTTGGGTTTGTACAGTAAGAAACGAGAAAGTGATGAATGTGCAATTCATATGACTGAAATGAAATGTTATATACGCAGATGTAGTTTATATGGAAGATGCAACACGAAAGAAATGGAATTGATGAAGGGGAAGGTTAAGAAGGTTTAAGCACTCAACATTGTGTACTGACACTGTTCTGTCCAATTGCATTTGATTTGATATACTGAAGGGAGAGTGTAATTTTATTGCATTGCATTTTAATGAGTGAATGTATGAGTCACTTTTATTATGACCTTGTATGGAAATAATTTGATTCGGATAATAATTTACATGTGAGCATTCTAATATTTTGATGCATCTGTGGCCAAACTCTAGCTCGTCAGTGCGTTTAATGGAGAATGGAGCGTAGTTTTATAGATTGAGATTCAAGACAGGAATAGCTGACTCAAAGATAATTGAGTGTTGTTGGATGGCAGTCGTACATGAACATTGAAGATTTTATGACAAGACTTAGTTTACGCCTACGAGTATTACGAGGACTGTTTGATGAAAAGGTTTATGACGCAATTTAGCTAAGTCAACGTGGATTTGAGAGTTCGTGAGACATTGGGATCTGTAGGAAATAACAAGCAACTCAAGACGCATGAAAAGCGAGTGCAAAGTGAAAGTCACTTTGCGAATTCCACGGGAATTCAGTAGGAACGGCCTTGGAGAAAGAAATAAAAGCACAGTTGGTTTGCTTTCACCTTTCATACCACGTTCCCACGTTGCATGGTCGATTAAAGTACCATGATGACTTAGGTTTAGTAAGAAAATGAAATAACTAGAAGGAACAGTAATTGAAGGTTTTCAGACATTCACGATTTGTTTTGTTTAAATTCCATGCACGGGACTTCTAAAATGAAAGTAGGGTTTAGTAATAAAAAGCTTTCCCTGGGATGCGAATCATTACCCGGAATTCTGAGAATGGTACTCAGGATTTTCTGTTTTCGATGAGATTTTTGCTTGTTTGAGTGAAATCCTGAAATGTGAGTTCCCAGGGTGGAGTACTTACCTGTGAAACTTAATATGAGAAGACTCGGGTGTATCCCATGGGCGATGGTAGAGGTGGTGAAAGGTAAACTAGACATGAATGAAAAAAAGTTTTTGCTCTACTTTAACTTGTGTGGACTTCATGGGATGGCACATTTTCTGTGAACTAAGTTATGCTTTGATGTTCAATTGTCATTATTCGATGGAAATTTCCATTGGAAAATACGATGTGAGGATGAATGATCTTTGTTACATTTTTTAGATGAGTCCTGTTTACTAGTGTCTGGGATTTTATTATGTTCGGAGGAAAGAGAGCCGCACAAACCCATTCTGGGAGATGATTATGGTACAACAAAATTTGATTTTTTAATCTCGAGTGAGTAATTGTAAGCGAATTTGAATTTTATTCCAGTAGGACATTCCATAAACAATTCATACAGGTGACAGGACGAAATCTGGTAATATGAACGTCCCGTGGACTGCCTGGAATTTATTTATACCATGTACATATGGACATGGAGGTTGAGACCTTTCTTAAAAACATGCATTTCGCTTTCATCTTTACTGTTCATTGTTCAACCTTGTTTACCTGTTGTCAGTTAAAACTTCTCAGGTGGGAGCGAAGAGTAAAGAAACGGTAGTGGTGGTGGGAAGAGGTACACTGAGACTAAATAATTCAGGAATAATACACATACAGAAAAATAATCTAATTTTGTCCTGGCCACCAACTGCTTTGGATGACATTTACTTAACAATTTATAGTCTAAAATAAGGTTACGCTTAGGCTGTTAGAAAATTTGTATAGCTAAATAGGTCTGTGTCCTTTAGTAGATTTGACAAGGACGACGGCCTTGGTGTGACGATATCAAGGAAGGTGCAAGGGCGTTGTCTATCACATCAACGATACAAAGAACAATTGCCTATGAATAAAAATAAATGGATATAGTTGATCAGAACTCAATAACTCCTTGCAGGCTACGCGATAGTCAAAAGTTATTTTTTCTTGTTATTTTTTTATACTAATTTTTGTGGTGGCCGTTTTTTAACCCGGAACCTCACATTAGAACTGATAATGAACTTGGAACTTACAATGAGTAATATTTAATGTAGATATACTTTTTTATGACACAGCCCTGTGGAAATAGTTTTCATAAGTAATTTTAGTTGAAGTAACCGTTACTTTTACTAGCAAACCAATACACAAATTACAATTAATGACTCATAGGGTCGATGAAGATGACAGTTCGTCTGAAAGAAGAAGAAAAGCAAGAGGTGTATTAATTAAAAGATAATAGGGATGGAGGTTCTTCTGATTGTTATTAATGTATTTATTGATGCTGAGGAATGTGACCTTTACAAATCTGATGAGTCAAGCGATCTCAAAATCTCAATACTTAGGACTCAGGACAATATAGTTTTTACATATTAACTTGAACTAAATGAAAACTGTGTCTACTGGCTGTCACACAATTCACGACGACGACCTGAGAGATCCAACTCCTTGATACTTGAAGACAAAGATGAGATTTTCGATGCTGTTGACAATGATAATGATCATATTAACTTTAAAACCCGTGACACTGAGTAAGTCTAAACCAGTCTAGTTTTGATAATGAACGAATATGCACAATATAAATTATGGAACTGGTTTATAGTAAGTTAGACACTGTGTTCATGAAATGTTATTTTATTTCTATCAAGAAAAGGTATAATTAATTCAGAGTTTTATCTCCCATGATTATTTTATTTCACAGATATTGAGTTTTGCCCAAAGCATACGATACTAAACTAACTTTTTACATAAACTAGTTATCCATCCATCAGGGAATTAAAACACATACATTTCTTCACCAAACAAATAATTCCCCACGTGTTTTATCCAACGAGGATTTACACCGACCTTTTCCAATAAAACGTGAGTTACAAATTCTTAATCTTATTAAAAGGAGAATTTTGAGGTTACTAAACCTCTGTAAAGTTCATTACAAATACTTATTGACTGACTATGGTAGCCGAAAACATGGAATATGACGTCCATTCTAAAGTCCAAGATAGTTGACGTGTATTTGCATGAATTTCTAGCATCCCAAAATCCTAATTCTTATCTTGTTGTCGTGTTTCATTTCTCTTGCCAAAATATAAACTTAAACCCAAACCCTGTGACATGACTAGTAACAGACAACCAGGGAGAAATGTAAAGAAAGCTCAATGATTTGTATGGATAAGCAATCCCAACAGCTAACTACCTAAAGACTTCCAAAGTATTTTCATAGATAGAAACTAACCTACCCTACCCCTCCCCCCTATTCTCAGACTCTGCGGACAATAATCCTTTCCTTGTATTTCTTTCTCATACGAATAAAATAACCTAAACTAATTAAGTACGAAACTCATTAAAAACTTCTTGCATATCAATCGTTACGTTACACAGGAAGAGAGATCTTGGAATTAGTCTTCTTCTTCGGAATCCTCGCAGCTGTCAAAAGTAATTTCCCTGATATTCCTACAAGTCCACAAATAAACCAACTGCAATTCATCGATACAGTTAACCTAGAGAGCTTCACTCACATAGCCGTGAAATCCTGAATGTCCTTAAGTGCTTTGGAAAGTCCCAGACGTTCAGCCAGTTTCCCAACTGCTAAAGCATTTTTATTTGTCACACTCTCAATGAGACGCTCATCACACAACTCCAGCAAGGACTTCACGCAGTACTATTCAAGAGTCATTGATGTTAACCCCCAGCTGTGCACTTCTTTGTGTATCACGTGTTTATAAATATTACCTTGTCAGCCACAACCACAAGCTTGGGAAGCGACTTGACCCACGAATCATCTTGGAATCTTCCGCAATACAAGAAAGACAGGAATTGGCCCATCGTCTTGGCCGAAATGTCCACCACTTCCACGAAATTCTCCGTAGACTCTTTCATGTTACTCTCAAACATCCTCCGAAACACTGGACTTCGAGCTGTTAAGTGTTAAACACCACATGTTAACCTCACGACCACTTCATACTATCCACCCTGTTGTACATTTACCTGAAAGAACCGCTTTGTGACACGAAAAAGTCTTTCCCCCTTTCCCGCAGACTTTCACTTCAAAATCAGCCACACTAGAATCCGTCAACAGCTCCTCAAAGTCATTGCAAACTTGACTCTGACTACACTTGGGGTCAGATGACGTGATAGAACAGTTCGAAGGTCTTGTGATGGCCACCTTCATCTTTAATCCCAAACACATTTCCCCATCCTTGTCTACATACTTATCAACTTCATTTTTATCGAAAAGTTCATAATGAAAATCGTTCCCGGTCCAATCAAGATCTTTGTCCTTTAATTCGAATCCTGAAACGACGTGCAACCTCAGTCATTAGACGTGTCGTCGTCGTCACCTTGTCTCTTTGAAAGCTGTAAAGAACTAAATTACCATCTATTTCGGAGGTGCCTTCTTCATCAGGGAGGATGCTTAGGGAGACGTCAATGATCTTTATGGAACAAAAAGCATCCAAAGGTCGATCAAGAAGACACAAAAAGAAATAAGTTCTGTCTCCAAAGCACGTAACGCTTGCTTCAGCTCTAATTGGCTTCTGCTGCAGACAACAAAAATTCACATAAGAAGAGACACCAACATGACCTTCCAATGTCTGCAGAAAACGTACCCTGGGTTTCCCCGATTTGTCTCCAGATCCAAAGACGAACAACAACCGACGCCAGGCCTGAAGGAAAGCCAGCGGAACATCACCAACTGTCTTCCTCGCTTCAGTGATGGCACGAAGGGCGTTTCCAATCTTCCATTTCCTGTTGATTACTTCTTCCATCATTTCAACACTGGATTTTGGAGTTGCAGAAGATGTAGATGCCATTTCTCAGCCTACAACAATTTAAAGCAACTTTTATAACGCTGGGCTTGGTGAGATAGGCCTGGTGGCGTATGATATTACCACTTCTATACTCCTAAATCCCCAAGGGCCTTATCCCAACCGTTATTGAATTAAATTACCTAATTGGGCTTATTTATTGAGGAATACAACCTTTAGCCACTGTAGAAAGAGATGCAGCAGGTCAGGGTCTCTTCTAGGGGATTAAGGGTCCCAGGAACTCAGGATCACACGAACTCCCCACACACACCAACGCAGGAACAAGTGCAGAAAAGCTGAACAGGAAGAGGTACGAAAACCCGTACTAAAGAAGGCTGAAAGAAGGACAAAATAATGAGGGGAGGAATCCCCGAAAATATATGAAAAAGTAAGAATGGCTTACCCAAGCCGTCGAAAGAACAAACACTACTGATGGGAGGAAGTCTCAACTTTCCCCATGAAACACTTAAAGTTATTAAGTTTCCTAGTATTAAGAGAGACAGAAAAAGATTCACCGAGACATTTCAGGGACAACTGCGAGGAGAATCTTTCCCTGGAAGGAGGAAACCTCGCAGTTGGAGGTAAAAAGACAATTTACTGTATGTGTGAGTTGGAGGTTTCGTGGCTTATCAAAGATAAGCAAATTAGGGAAAAAACTCTCTACACTAATTGTCATGCAATAAGACCTGCATGCGTAATGAAGAGAATGGGTCGTCGGCTTATTATTCTCTACACTGTCCGTGTGGAAGGCGGAAGGATAATCCAAGAAGTGTGCAACAACATTCCTACACAACCGTAGCAATGCAGAAGTAGAAGGTCATTTTTGTGGCATTAGAACATCTTTGCCGTGACCCTTGTTCAGTGTCCCATCCATATTACCTGAGAACAACCGTAAATCATCCGAACCCTGTGACAAGACTAGTAGCAGACAACCCAGACGGAATATTAAGAAAACCGGATGCTTAAGAAATGATTGCACATTCACATTGATACCCGACACAGTCCAAACAGTTCTTCTTGAGACTACAATTTGATTATCATAAATATCATCACGCTCATTTATTTCACACACCTGACACAAACAATGAAACAGTATGGAAACTAACCTAAACTAACAATTCAATTTGAGTTTTCAGTTTTAGTATTTCAACGTAAACCTAATTTGCATAAAGTTTAAGTTACACAGCTCACTGGTACGAAGCGCGTGAATGTCAATGCTTTTCTACTAACACATGTAATTATTAATAACAAAATAATGTAATGGACTCGATAAACCTGCACCCGTGCAAACCTACTTATTATACATTCAGTTAGTACAAACTACTTTTCGCTATCAGTTAATACAACTTTTTAAACTTCAGTGGGAGAACAAATTAATGGATTACGCTGATTACTTTGCACACACAGCCTAAGCGTAATGCAAATTAAAAAAATGATTTTATATAGTCGAGTTTGTGACAGTCGATGTCTCTGAACTTCCGTTAGAAAGAACTGATGATCACGGTCCCTTGGATTCTGAAAACTACGCCAAGCATTTATTATAGCCCAGTCAATTTTAACACATTATAGCCCTTGCAAGAAGATAGATTTCAGAAAATTGCCTACATCTCGGGACATTCCTAATTATTTTTAAAATATAAAGAAGAAAATTGATTTCTTCAATGTTGGTTTAGGTCTTAGGTTAGTTTCATAGACTTTTCTTTTTGGTCCATCTAACATGTAACCCGTATTGGCGTTGGACTCTAATCGCCCTAACGGGTCACCAGATCGACCAATCACGCTTACAGTTTAAGTTGCTACAGTCGTTCAATTGTACGGAAAATGCAGTGTACACAATTTCAGGATTCCACCTGTTTCCTTACTTAAGTTACTCCCAAAAATTCGAAACTCCCCTTTTAAGTGTTAGTACTACAGTAGTATTTTAATAACGGCCTTACGACCTCTGAAAATGTGCCTCTAATTGGTTTGTTACATGTTGATATAGTAGTTTTTCGTATGCTTACTTCTATTCGGTCCATTTGTCATATAATCCGCATGGGTTTTGGACCTTAGTAGGTCATTCGATTTACCAATCAAAAGTTGATACATAATTTCGTTCTTAAGCTATCGTGTTTACAGACTGACAGACAGTCAGATGACAAGTAATCATATAAGCCCAAGTTGACTGGGCTAAAAAGTAAATTCTAGTAACATTAATTCTGATTCTTGATTGTCCCAAAAGGTTGTTTTACTATTCACATTTCTGATATCTGTCGGTATAACTGCTTATAAGGTTCTTCGTTTGAAAAGGAAGGATTTGATTTTAATTTCTCTATTAGTTTGTACGTAGATGTGCCTCCACCGGGTTTAACATTAAAGCTATACACAGAAAACGATCTTTGGACTACGCAAAGGTAATATTGTTATCATACAGTATTAAGTCTTCTAAGTAGGAAAGTTATCAGAGACCTGAAGCACGTGGAATTTACAGAAC
>JAQGAB010000684.1:0-23225 GCA_034696565.1 Isotomurus graminis | reverse complement strand
TTCGTATAGAAGTTCGAAATCGTTGCAGCAGAGTGCTTAAATGGGGCTTAAAGGTACGAAAATTCCTGTCGCTAACGTCTTCAGTTACCTGGGCTTAAAGGGGCTGCTTGGTGTAGGTTTTAATGACACTGGTCAAGCAGTGGGCGACAAAAGGTACGTAGCCGTTGCTATGGGTGCATCTTGATAGCCTTTCTTGAAAATTGATGTGATTACAAGCATCATAGTAATAGCTAATATGAATGTCAGCCATGTCAGGCTGGTTCTGAGCCTTCTGCTCTGACTCAGATTCTAAAAGGGAGTGTGCTCGTTTCCCTATCTATGGATTCGAGTCCCAGTAGTGGCCATATTGAGATAATGATTGACTGGATTCAACGTGGTGTGCTGAGAATTAGTGTGCTGGGACATCCGACCCTACACATATTTCTCCGACAGTTAGCTGAGCTGGACCTTGTGTGTGTGGAAGTGGTGATGGAGGAACCAATTAGTACCTATCAAGGTATGCTAAAATTGACACATTAATCTACTGAAGATTAGCTGTGATACCCAAATGAGTTTCAACCTGTTGTTAAAGGGGAGTTACTGCAATGAGTCTATAAGCGACCTACACAGTATTCTATAATGGGCTCTCCCTCACAACGTACATACATACTAACTTCTTCACGGACATTAATAATTTACATCCGACTTTCTTATAAGAATTAGATTGCACAAAGATTATATAGAAAGAGTACACTTTAAATCTATAGCAATTTGATGTGCTCAGAATAGTAGACTAGGAATAAAAGAATGGGTAAAAGTATTCCAAAAATTCACTAGAAATTGCCACGGGTTTGTTTCTTGATTAAACAAGCTGTGTATTAGTTTGTGTTAAGTACTGACTTGATGCCAAACATGGGATGTATAGACGTGTGGTTTGTATTGCAGGATAAATTGCCAGAGCCTTGTAGGAAACACAGAGAAGAGTTTTTGCAGCTCAGTCATCGATCAAATAAGGAGAGTAGGACTACGAGATTCCAGAGGAGTAATGGAGAAGGAGTGAATTGGATGTGGAATCGATACAAAGAAGAAGGAAGTGAAACTGCGGCAATGGCTGAAGGGTCTACGAGTAATTCGGATAATGATACTATAGGGGACTTGCCACAAGAAGAGTCATCTGATGATGAACCAGATGAAGGACAGGGAAGTGACAAGGACAAAGATGAGGGAAGTGGGAACAATGGTAATGAAAGTTCATCCAATTCCACTACACCAAAATCAGTGGTTACCTGAGTTATTTTACTCGACACACACAGAACGTAGACAATCATTAAGTTCACTAAATTAATTAAGATAACAATTAGTTTCAAAATCGTTAGTTTATCCTTGTTACTTTTTTACCCCAAGCTTACTTGTAAATAAAACTTGATACAGTTTAAGTAAAGCTTTGTCGTACGTTAATTTAAGTTAAATGTTTAACACAAGAAGTGGAAACTTTCTTGAGGACAATTTCACTTGCAAAGAGGAGTAGTATTTGTGAAGGAGAGTTTCTGGATTAACTAGACAAAGATACCAGTGAAAAGTATTTATTAATTTGTTTTTGACAATGATTATAAGTAATGTACAGTAAATCAATTGATAATTTTGTATAACACGAAATACCTTAAAACATGACTATTTCATACTTTGAATGTTTATATATCGGCTTGTGTGTGTAAATACTTAAAACTTGTAACTATTGGAGATAAGGTGTACTCACATTCATTCAGTGAGACATTATTCACACCAGACGATTAGTAATTTACATGTATTACTTATGAGTAAAGTTATATCATAAAACTTTATAAACACTTTGAAGCACTTTATTCAGTGTTTTCTTAAACCAAGCAAATTCAGGGTTTTTTGATAACCAAGTATCCAAGTTTAAGAATATCTTTGTTACGCCACAAACGTTTAAAAGGTTTGTTAAATGTTTCGAATGTATTGTGCGTGAAACTAGAATCTCAAGTATGAGTGCAAGGATGGATATCCCAACCATAATTAGAAACACCAAAACACTTTCCTTCAGGTGTCGAAACTTGAGTGTCTCAAAGGGATGTCTCACATCGTATTCAAAATATGCAGGTACTTTACAGCAATACACAGTCTGTGTTTTAATTTTGATACTGTGAGATAGTATTCTGTCATATTGAAGTTTCAAAAAACTAAGTATGCCAACGTCTCGTAACCTATTTAGTGTCTTTACTATACTCCTTTTGTAAGATCCTTCACTTACAGACCAAAAATTAAAAGTTGTGATAGAATCATATGAGACTTTGTAAAGCCACGAGTTCAGTTTTTCTCTGCAAGATTCTGAAAAAGCTGCTATTGTGAAATCATGGGCTGCGAGAATTACTCTACCTTTTTGAATTTCCGTTGTCATGTTTTTTGTAGGTTTAAAAGCTTGTGATGAATTTGCCATCCAGTCTTTTATATATTGAAACTTTAAAGTTATTGAAGGTGTTTTGCTATGTTGCAATTCCGCGTATATAATATCTTGAACTAAAATGTCATATCCTCGATAACTATTAAATATAACCAGTGGGGGAACTTCTGATTGATTTATGAACTCTTGAAATGTTTGCAGCCAATATTTGTTAACGGGTTTAGTTGTATGACTGATTAGTTCACTTCGATATGTTTCAGTAATTATTATGCAATAGTATAGCCATGTGATAAGCAGAAATCTGAAGAACAAGCGTTTGGATGG
This sequence comes from Isotomurus graminis, assembly GCA_034696565.1. Taxonomy (NCBI): domain Eukaryota; kingdom Metazoa; phylum Arthropoda; class Collembola; order Entomobryomorpha; family Isotomidae; genus Isotomurus; species Isotomurus graminis. Next base: position 20,500 of record JAQGAB010000684.1, on the reverse strand, counting down.
AAATTTGGAATGACATTCTTCGCACTGGTCAACCAATGGGCGTAAAATGTACGCAAATATTGTTGTTGCTGAGGGTGCATCTCGTTCGACTTTCTTTAAAATTGATGTGATTACAAACATTACAAAAATAGCTAGCATCAAAGTCAGTAAGAAGCCACGCCATCCTATTGGCTGAATCAGAGCAATAAACAGAGTTCTTTTGTGTAACTTGTAAGAGGATGCAAATTTAATGGAATATGGTTCAAAAGGGTCAAATATTTCTGTTGTAGTATAACGTGAATAGTTAATGGCTTCTGATGTGGTGAAACTGAAATGAATATGCGGAATAGTTTGATTCTCATAACGTTTAGGAATTCGGCAAATTCGTGTGATATTTAAATGCTCGAGAAGAACTTTAACAACGAACCCGTGTCTGCTCACCACATATTCTCTATTGTTCCTCAGATAATAATCGAGTATGCTTTTAGAAGAACGTATGTCGGTTTCAAATTCTCTGTACGAAAAACCATCTTCATGTGTGCGCAACATTGTTAAGCAGTTTGAGTGTATAGGTGGATGAATGTATATCTAGTAAATAACGATTCGATTAAGATAAGTTCAAATATGATGTGAATTTAAGAGACTTACCGAGTTGGATTTGTTCGATTCAATCAATGGATAAACAAAAATCGATTCGAAATCGTAATTAAACCGTACCAGAATTCTTGTCCAAAGAATTCGAATGCGAAATTTATTGGCTATGTAGTTTCGGAATTTAGGTGTGTTTACGTCTGCAATGAGAGTTGGTAATCGTAATTTCGTTTGTATGCACTCGTGAATGTTGTCCAATATTGGAATGTTTGGAAGAAAGTCTGTGTCCGTCATTGCCATAAAATGAAGTACAGTGTCATAAGGATTAGTTAAAGTCCAATTTGCTTCTGAAAGGAAATGTCGGCAGTCTTTGGTCCTGTCATGTTGGGCAACATTTACAATAATTTGTTTTAGAAGGAACAATAAAAATAAACACACCGTCCGATAAAGCATTTCTAATTTATATTTTATATCTAAAATTCAACGGCTTACCTAATATGGAAATTTAAATATATTTTAACATACAGTGATCAATTTTGAGTGAACTAAATGTGAATGGGGTTAAACTGTTTCTTTTTTATGTAACTGATTAGTTCAGATTGAAGTTAAAATGCTAAGTATTAAGGATTTACTAAGCTCCTGGTTTTCTGATTGCTAATCTGCTTACAATGCATATGTACAATTTAATTTAGGAACTTAAAAATCGGTTTTTAGTGTGTGCAACGCATTGAAGGAAATACTGTTGTGCTTTCCGATTTAAGGAGAACCAGCAACAGACTACAATTTTTCAGTTCCTAAAACACGAACACAAACGGTGTACACAATTGTGTTGATCGATTTTCTCAAAAACCTATTTAATTATTTACAAGAGCAAACCCTCTCTGCCGTATGTCAATATTCTAACCTTGCATTATGGTTTTATCATATGCTTGCAAAATAGGTTTCACATGCACAGGTATAATAATACCCTAGAATTTTGTTCTAGACAGGATTTTAATTTTTTCTTTATTTTCGTGTCTGCATTAGAGCATGCAATGTCTTTAGAAAGATATAACACGTAAAGTGAGCAAGTAATTCAATTGACTTTTTGTAGCATACCGTTTTATTGAAAAGCCACATGAAATCATAGTATGCAAAGCACTGCGGGGTTTTTTGAGATTTTAAGTCGTATGTAAGTTTACAGAATAACTATACGAACAGAATATCTTTCTCATGTCTTTTACTCTTTGTATCCTTCAGAAATTACAGATTAACAAATAAAAATTAATGTTTGAATCCGACGACAGTAAAAACCAATTTGTTTCAAGATTTCGAGTAATAGAGGTTTATTTAGCGAAATATATTTACATGTCTTAAGAATCAACCTTTTAAGCCTACGCATTGTACTATAATCTTTGTTTACGCAGGCCATGCAAAAAATCATGCAGAATTAATTCCGTTTTCGTTATTATTACTTTTTGTTACCAGAATATTTGATTCAATAAATAATATCTTCAGTATTTTGCCCCAGTTACTTGTTCATATATGAACACACGTGATGTCACGTTATCTGTCTCATTGCGATCCACTGAGGAACCTTGTCGGACCTCCGGCCCAAATTTTGATGTCGATCACAAAGCCAAGGGACCCGGAGAGGTCACCTGAACGGGTTTCTCCTTCGTCGCTCTCAATCCTCCTTTTATTAATATGAACCGCTGAAATTTCTCTTATCTCTCACTTTCGAATTTGAAAGTTATTACAAAATTTGCTCCCACCCAATGTTTGGATGATCATCTTTCTCTAAACCTCAACAGTCCACAGACCAGGAATGCATTCACTTATTAACGATCCATTTATTAGTTTGAATGTTGCAACTAGGTTTATTGACGCCTGAGATAAGAAATATTTTAAGTTTATGTCTGTCCACCGCCAAAGAGACGCAACTTAACATAAACCACTATATATGCTATATAACGACATCCAGAAGAACACCTCATAAGATTTAAAGACGCCTTAAAATAAGTAACAAAGTCCACAAAATGTGTACACAGAAATAGTCAAAACACATTTTATTAACGTTGCATAGAATTACTCTTCATTTGGAGTAGCTTCAAGAAAGACTAAAAGTTATTAAGCTTTACACAAGCAATGCTTTCAATATGTGACCTTCAAACCTCCAGCTGACTCATCAAGTGGGGTTGCACATAATTTCTTCCGATGTTGCAGACTCCTGCCATCTGGTAGCAAATGTCCAGGTAAGAAGTTCAAACGTATATCTGCCTTTGAAATATTACCTAAAGCGCCTACTTACACGTATAGTATTTAAATGACTATTGCTGGTTAAGAAAACACTGAAATAATTTTAGTTCCTCAGTCTAAATTACAAATAAGCAGCTCCTCACATTATCAAGTCTAATAATCCGCAAGTTATGCTAACCTAAACATTATTTTACAAACTCAGCAGCTCAGTTTACTTTCGACCTTTTCAATACAAACGGATACTATTTGGTATTTCTTGTTCTTTCCACAAAAACAAATATTTTGATGTATCATTAGTTACTATTTATAAATTATAACCCTAACATTGTTCGAAACCCCAAACGCTTTGCTTCGTATTTAATATATAATCTTTGTATATAATTTTCGAAACTTTAAAATTACATTATAATTGATTTTAACAATAGTTTACAGTTTTCCTTCCCCGTAGAAACAAAACAACCTCTACCATATTTTTAAAACAAGAAACGAGCGATTTCTCCACACATTTTTTGGCTTAAGCTGTAACTAATTCGAATTAGTTGGAAATCAACATTGTCCTGTTTGTACAACAAAGAAGAGTAACCGTTTGTTGAATGCAAAATGAAAGAATGACTAGTGGGGTGACCTGTTCCACAAAATGAGGCATGACATGGATCTAATTATTTTTCTGTTGTTCGGAGTTAAGCCATTTTCTGACAAAGACAGTAATCCTACAATGGAGTTTGACTCAAACCAGACTTTTGCAGAAAGCTCAAACAATAACGCAAGTATATAATACCCCATAAATCCGGTGAGCAACAAGAACAGAGTCAGTTGTATTGAAAATATTTTGAAGTTGCTAATTGCCGCAAATATTGATAGCAAAGGAACAAGTATAGCTAACATGACGACCCTGACAAAAAACCTCACGCCGAACAGCTCATTAAACTCTGAGATTAGAATACCCAACGCATTGTACATCCTTACCTTACTCGAAAACAAGGATTTTCTCTGATTTAGACGTATGATTTTTAAACTATTTCGAAACGATATAACTGACAGAAGGACAGTGTATGCAGATATGGTTGTTCCCCACATTCCACAGACTACTCTGGTCACTCCAGCAACGGGACCGGCGTATACGAACTTCAAGAGACTGAACAAGACTGTCTGATCCGATATTATAAACTTGCAGAGATATCCAGGAAAAGGAGGATGCGAAAAGGCCATGAAGCTTGCGGCCATGTCTCCAATTGCCATAATTGGGCAGAACCAAATCGACACACGCAGAGTTAACTGCATAATCGGATTCCTAATTTCCCAAATTCCTGTGCATTCCAAGTTCAGTTAAAATGAATAAACAGGCCCGATTAATTATTAACTTAGATTTACCTGTGAGGTTTTGAGAGATGAGGTTTTGTTCATACTTAAGGATTCCGGTCATCAACGAGGCAATTGCTTTGATCATATTAGAGTTGCTACACATCCGGAATAATGAAAAGTGTACAATGTTTACTAATAGAACGAGAGAAATCAAGACCAAACCGAGTGATGAGTTGGTCACTGAAACTCCTATGACTGATGCAAAGCAAGTCAACAAGAAGTGAACATGTACAACCAGGAATATTCTGTTTCGTTTAGATACATCAGAGGCTTTAAAACACACTGTTGGTCTGTCTAATTTAAACAAACTGCCCACGAAGATTTCATTCAGTTTTAGATGCTTGATAACTGCTGGCAGATAAGAGGAATACATTTTGGCAACAAATAAACCAAATCTTTGCTAATTAATTGTACCGCAAATATGAAATACTGGTTGAGTAGCTTTCCAATCTTCTCTTTAAATGTTATCTCTCCTTCTAAAAGCTTTACGTACTTATTCCACTCAACTTCAGTACAAGAGCCAAATATTATCTAGACCGTTCTGAAAACCTTCAAACTTATCTGACAGCGACATAAGCTTACTTCCCGATATTAAAGATTGCTTAAAATGCATATCACGCAGAATGGGGGTTGTAATGTGAAAGACAGTTCAACTTTATGACAGTATAAGACAAGTCTGTCTATTAGGTTATAAATAAATTACTTCAACCGTAAGACTGATACACCCTTAAAATCAACCTGGAACTTGTCAACTTACGAGTTTAATTTATTTTGTGGTTTTGGTTGCCACAAACTAAACCGCTTTAACGTGCAGGATAATGAGAACATTCTTTTCCTAGTTGACCATTTTAATAACATCTGAATAAACTGATGTTTCGCCGAGGTGCTAACATCCTAAATCATCAAATTATTCTGGCAATAATTATTTATGGGCTTACGTAAACTGTTTTTGTACTAGTTTGAAATGCTATTATGATGAAGCTCAATTTGCTCACGCCCAAAGAATTTAGAATCCAGGTAAGGCATTCCAGGTTTGTTGCACAATTTTAAAATGTCAGAATAGGATTTAGGATGCGCAAACACCTGCTGCTTTGTGCTAAACTGATAAGCCAATTTTGTGTATGGCTCTGCGGTTTGACGTATCAGTTTAAATTGATGGGTCAATGTCAAGGAAGGTGATTTTACTAACTGTTTTAGCTCAATATTAGAGTATTAAATATCTACACTTGGACTGTAATTCTCTTAATTCATTTTACATAAATATCTACATGCATTACTTAATTCTATTTTCAAGTTTTCTTAAGGTTATTTCATTGTACTGGTCAATTAAAGTCATTTGCCTTACAACTCCAGTTGCCAAGATGCAGCAATTTCCTCTACAATCTGTAGAAATAAATCTATGAAGAAAAGTTCTTTGAGAGTTTCCATAAAGTTACTTACGCCTAGTGGTCATATATTCTGTCCTCCTCTGTTATGCAAGTACATCGGAACATGTTACATTTCTCTACAGATGTATTCATATAGTGAAGGCTGTCAGGCACTTACAATGATTGCACAGATTTAAAATCTTAAATATGTTCTATCACTAGAAACGTGAGAAGAATGTTGGGAATATAAGGTCAACAGGTACAATGTCTTTAATTTAATATAATTTTCCCTTGTTTGTACATATATGGACAAACATGTATGCCTAGTTACACAAGCACACATGCAACCAAAAACCTTAAGGATTTATTCGACTAACTAATAACTCATTCATTCAATTGTAAATTACCAATTATACTGTCACGCATATTATTTTACATTTAAGTCAACACGCAATGAATCACGAGAATCGTAGTAGTTAAATTACAGAAGATTATCTAAATCACCGACATATATGGTCATCGTCGGCACTGGCAAGTTTTTATTGAATCATATATTACAGAAGATTAAACACAAGTACACGTTTTTAAATTCATCACAAGTATCAAAGTACTTTAATGTTAATGACACACCTAACCCAAGCCAATCAAGGAACAAATGAGTTGCTTATTTTATTATTACAAGTTTAAAAGATAGAAGTTCCGAAGGAGCTTTAATAAATCCGTTAATTTGTAATCACTCGATTGTCTTTGGAGCAAAAAGTTCAACCATCAGTACAAGTAAATCCGTGCTAACAAAATAAACGAGTATATCAAAATAGTTGCATGGAAATATTTCCTCTATTAATTGCTACTAGCTTAGACGGAAAAATTTATTTTAAGTCATATTCTCATGCGTGCAATTTACTTAAGAATTAATTGCAGTTGCTCCAAACCATATGTGAATTCTCTATCCTGAGATATTTGAACACGCATAATTAATACATTACCTTTAAGAGAACTTCATGTCCAAAGTTATCTTGGCTAATTATTGTAAACACGGCAGATTTAAAGCGTGCTTTCCTGAGGAAGACAAAAGACAATCTCATATTAGTAATGTTAAAGCAGGTTTATTTCATATAAAGAAATCATTCCTGACGGTTGCAAAATGGTTTGCGCAGTACTTAGAAGAATTTTGGAACATCTTGTGTGTCTAGTTCTGTGGTTTTTTGTGTCTCCAATACTTATTCTCCAAACCTGTCTATTGGTATTTCGGTTAACAATTCATCTGTTAGCTTGGATGTTCCGTCCAGATCTTATTCCTGTGAATAGTCCTGTGGACAACATCCTAATTGTACAACCAAGCTCGTCACATCCTATAATGAATATTTCAGGTTCTCACATACTTCAAGGACAGCTGGATGTTGTACAATTCCGGGAACACTTTAAGCAAACCTTTTTCTCTTCTGAAGATCTCAGACAACGATACGTTAACTTAACCTGCTACTACGTTACGTGGGGTTTATATATTTTTAAAAAGACTTCAAATAACATTAACTTGGACGAGAGAATACGGGAGATTAGTTTACAAGTAAAAAATCACAGTGAGCTGGAAGAGTTTATTGGAAAGTACATTGAATTAAGTGATTATGGAACCAATCCCCACTGGGAGATTCTTTTAATCCATGTGAACTTAAGTGAAATATATACCAGCCAAACCAAGACAGAAGAAACATTAAACAAAGAAAGATTAAGAACTATTCTAGTGTTCAAAATTGATCACGGTTTGTGTGATGGATACTCAATGACTCATTTACTTGATAAGTTAAGTGGCATACAGTCCACTTATCTAGTAAAGAATAAGGAATATACCTTAAGCGAAAAGGTGATTGATACAAAATTGTTTTAATCTTATCTGTAGCATATTTTAAATAACATTTTCTCTGTAATTACAGATAAGTCTTGTATGGAAGTCTCCGATTAACATGTGCCGACTTTTGAAAACAATTGTGAGTTCTGGAGAAGTTCGGTGGTCCCAAATAAATAATGCAAAGAACAATGAAATGTTCATGTCTTGGATAGCTTTAGACTTGGATAAGTTTAGAAAGGCAAGGCGGCTTGCAGGGGTTCACTTTGGAACGCTTATGGGTGTCGTCTTGGCTGAAAGTTTAAGAAGATTCATTATTAACAAAAGACCGGAAATGACTCTACCCAAAAATATTATTACAATTTTTCCTTGGGGACAACCGAATCATCCCACTATGTTTGGGGGACCCATGACAAACCACTTGTACGTAAAAAAATTTACAAATACTTAAAAGTCTAATCATAATGTAAAAAAAACGGTTCTATATTGTCTATTGAAATATTTTATAGAAGTGGCACATCGTTCCGAGTGGGAATGCAGGAAACTGATATTGTATCCAAAATTCGTGAAGCAGAAAGACACTACATCAAAATGAATCATGATTGGAAGTTGCCGGACATTCTGTTCTTTGTTTTAATGCCTTTTGCCTGGCCCATTCCCCGTTTTATATTGAAATTTGCGCAAGACGCGATGCCAGACGGTATAATAAAGTCCAAATTTGGACATGTGTTTTCTCCTAATATACGTCCGTCTGTGGGATATTCATTCCTAGGAGTTCCTGCGGAGCGGGGGTTCCCTCATGTCCGATTTACAACTGGTGTTGATTTTCTACGTAAGATGACTCTCCAAATACAAAAAAACTACAATTTAAGGATTCCTTAATGAGATCTTAAATTGCCTTTAGGACTGCAAATGTTCAGTTCAAGTAATGGAAGAAACTTGAGTGTGACTGTTGGTGGACGATCAGATACATTCAGTGGAAAGAAAGAAATAGATTACATTGCGAAGGAACTTGTTCCACAAGTTGTGGATGATATTCTACTGGCATTGGAAAAGAGTGAAGCAGATTGTGTAAAGGTTCAGTGTGATTGCTGATCAGTCTTTGTTGTAGAAGGTTTTTCCCAAGCGGAATAAAAGAAATTTACATAATTAACTCCATACACTTTTGCGTGCATCCATTTACTATCTTTTTCACATTGCTAAAGTTTAGTTGCTGGATTTAAAAGCATTTAAAATAACATACAGTGTTTGCCAGCGCTTAGTTTTTTAATTGCCAATGACAATTGTTATTTCAACAAGAATTAATCCGTTTTGAAAACATTTAATAAAGTTACTTCCTGTAGCTAATGAAAGCCACAGTATTAGAAACCTATCAGGTTATTAGCTTAAGAAGTATGTAGTTTTAAGCAATCCTGGTATGTTCCGATAATATTTACCCAGAAAAGATAAACGAATGGTTGAATAAGCCAATTCGTGGTTCAAAACTAATAAAATTACAACTCTAAATGACACACCTTGCATGGCACTTATGCGTAATTTATAGCGATGTAAGAGGAAACTAATTACATTCTTGTTTATGAAATACATCGAAATCAATAAACCTTCCATGTTCTGACCATTCTACATCAGTTGACTATGTTGAATAAGCACTTTTCCAGTACCCCTCCATAAATATGACCAAAGATAACATCCAACTACCACAGAATGCTAGTCACTATTCAAACAAAATATCTGATAGTCTTAAAGTTGTAGAGTGCATAGTCCTTTAAGCGTTTTGTTGTATTGAGCTGATAATGACCAAATTCCAGTTTTTAACAATTCTTTATTTAAAGTTATTCTTGTTTTCAAAATTATTTAATTTACAACATGTCCAATCAGTTCGAAGCCTAACACTTCAAAAGCACCCAAATAACTTGGTGTGTACAATTCGCTATTTCCACTACCAAGTATCCACTACAACGCTTCAGATATTTTTGGCTAGAAATCACGACTCATTTATATGGGAAGTTTTTAGTAATATTCATAATTTTACAAATACACTTCCTAAGGAAAAATGTTCCATAAGTGTACTACATTTCCTACACAAGAACCACAAATACGCCTCAAGTCCTCACAATATTTTGAAGGAATTGGACATAAAAATCAGTACAATTCTTTTCATATGCCGACCTCCGACATACTTCACAATAATATTTATCCTTCCTTACATAACCAAAAACCTGGGGAATTCAGTTTTATTCACACCGTACATTTACACCTACTCTGTTTATTTTTACTTTGAAAGCTTAAAACTTCCCCGATTTCCATCTCATTTCCTGATTCCCAATAAACAGGTAGCTAAACTTTACACTCTCAAAACAACCAAAATATTCCAAAACTGGATTCTCAACAAACCCTTTATGAACAAATTTCCTAAAATACAAATTAACTGGCGTAACCTCGGAAGTCAAAAGTTAAGTGCTGAATGCAGAACCGCTCTGACCCTTGGCTCACACGCTTGGGCATACGTATTGTGTTCTTCCGAAATTGTTCTTGCGTTCATACTTGAAGACACATTTAACTACACTATTACTTATTTCAAATTGAAAACGCAAACATCGGACCCTAATTTTGCATTTGATGGAATACGGCAGTATTCAATACGACAAGCAATACATTCTGTTGACCTCAAAAAGAATTTTGGAAGAATTTATTATTGCCAAACGGGCCGACCGGAAGATATTATAAAGTTCTCTGCCTTATGGTCGCCTCTGCGATTCACAATTTGGGTTGTGCTGGCTGCGTCTTTGTTGAGTTTTTCTATTTCAGAAGCCATTACTGCTAAGGAATTCAATATTACAAAATTAATGCGAAATTTTTTATCACAACTGTACAATATCTACCGTGTTCTTATGTGTCAAGAAAGAGAATCCAAGAAGTTTCAGTCAATTGCACTGAGCTTTGCCCTTCTTATTATTACATCCTATTACAAAGAATTTATCACGAGCAGGCTTATCTCTCCATCGGAAGTTTACGTAATACAAAGCTTAGAGGAGCTTCTAGATACTGGATACACAATACTTACTGGAAAATCAAGGGTGGATAAAGGAGCTTTAGAGTCTGAAAAAAGGCTTGAACTTCTACAGCTTTCCTTGCCAAAAAATAAAAAAAAATTACTCAAGCTGAGCTACATTACTTCTGTTCAATTAAATTGGATTAAGGTAATGATTAAACCAGTAAATCATACGTTGCAAGCTTACTACGCTATTAAAACAGCAGTTGAGCACAAAATCACGCTGTCAATGTTGAAAAACGCAGCTGTTGGTACGAGTTCTGAAACCCATTTTGTATCATGCTACGAAGTTCCACAGGATCTTGGAAGGGTTCCTTCTTTTTTCACATTTAGGAATCCTTATGCGTATTTTCAAATGAGGTTAACAAATAGACTTGCGTCAACAGGAGTTCTAGCACGTTGGGAAAATATCATGTTTTACAAAACTGAGCGGGCAGACTATTATAACCAAGATTTCGACAATTTTAAAATGCACAGAACATTCGTGCATCTTATTAATCTTATACCAATTTTTTCAATTTGTGGAGTTCTACTCATTGCGATTTCATCATTTCTGTTTCTCTATGAGATGGCGCAAAAATGGGGTTGGTCTATCAATAATTTGAAATGGAAACTTTCTAGAATTTCATGAAGTCAAGACGCAACATAAACCGCTTTATACACAGTTGCTTATCGTTGTTTTCAGAGACTGTAAAAAGATTGTGTTGTTTATTTTGAAAATAAATAAATCGCTATTACATTTGCTCAGATACATTGAATATCGATGAATATTCGCGTTTAATATCGATTGTACCCGAGCACGAATTCCGTTTTCTACGTGGAAATTACTTTAATATTATGTGCATAAAACGCATCAAGCGTTTGAACTAAAGATTTACAACATGGTCGTTCACACCTTCAAATAACAAGGCATATTCAAATCTATTTTAAAGTTGTCATGGTTTTTTCCTCCTACACATCATCAAATGTTTTCAAAATTGTGTCTTACTAGTTTATTTAACAATGTAACCTAAAGTATTACACAGATTGTTGAGGTAGTTTTAAGGCAGAACTATCTCCTAGTTTTCAAATGTCTTATCTGCAGACTCTGAAGTTTATTTCTGCATTACTTCATACACAGTAAATTATAGTTGACATAACGTATTGGTTAAATTCCTCAACTATTCTAGAATGCACGTCGTTTAATTTAAAATGATATAAGGGTCAATAATAAGCAATTTAGAAGCTTCAATTATTTTGAAGCGTACTTCTTTAAGGATATGTAATAGGCAGGCATTGTCTGATCCAAGCAGTTGTGTTGTAACCAATTATCATTAAACGTAATTTTATGTCATAAGTGGTTTACTAACGTCTTAAATTTTAGATAAATGAATACAAAAATTATTTCCGCTACCGGGAGACGGAGTAACATCTCTTCTGAGTAGCTCACAATGATACAACTCCAAGAATAACTAAATAATATCAACCGAAACATGTTATTTTAATTCAGCTGATACTTAAATCAGCCAGCAAGCTTCCTCGTACTGCCTCTTAGAGGGGAATCACAGGGGCTAAAAGGACTAAGTTAGGTTGCCATGGCGAAGGACTTAACTCTTAACCTTAGGATTTCAAATTTTCGGTGTATGTATGAAGGAGAGCCTATACAGGCTGCTGCTCAGCTCAGAAAGAACTATTGCAGTCACTCCCAATCTAACAGGCTGACTAATTTGGGTTTCCATACTTATCTCAATATGGCAATCACTTGCCTGGGATAAGTATCCCTATTGAGGGCGCGGAATTAGTCTTCACCCGAGAGACTCATTACTACACTGGGTATAGGGTGAACCCACAGCACTTCATTAGTGTAGCCACTACTGGGACTGAGGTTCTGTGAGAAAGAAGTCCAGCAAAATCCCGTTTTAGCATAAACCTAGTGATAGAACCACTGGGCCACGGAGCCGTGGCACAATGTTCGGTGTAAGTAATGGAAGAAGCTTGCGTGTGACTGTTCGTGGACGATCAGATACATTCAGTGGAAAGAAAGAAATTGATTACATTGCGAAGCAACGTGTTCCAAAAGTTATGGATGATATTCTACTTGCATTGGATAAGAGTGAAGCAGATGGTGTAAAGATTCAGTGTGATTGCTGATCAAGCGTCTTTTTGTACAAGGTTTTGTCAGGAATACAAAAAGTCCCATAATAAAATGTGTATGCTGTTGCTTGCATCCATTTACTATCCCACGACTTCTCATTGGTAAAGTTGAGTTATTAGGATAATAAGCATATTTAATGAGCATGCATTTCCCGCAAGGGGTTAGTTGTTTGAATGCCAATGAAACATTTCAACCTAACAAGACTTGATCCACTTAGGAAATATTTAATAAAACTTACTTCCTGCGACTAATGAATCTACATTATACAAAACCTACACGTACCGGATTAAGCTGTGTGTGCTTTTGAGCAAGCCTTGTTTTTCAATCATACTTGCTTACTTCAGATAAACCAGGGGTTTAATTCCCCACTTCGTGCTTCAAAACTAATAAAATAAGAACTCCAAATAACACATCCTGCATAGCACTTATGCGCAATTTGCAGCATTGCAAGAGGAAATTAATAACACTCGTGCTGGTCCTGTACTTCCAAATCAATAAACCACCTCTGCTATGCTTCTTTGATAACAGTTGGCTATGTTAAACAATAACTTTTACAGTTCCACTTTCTTCAGCTGGCCGAAGATACCGTCCAACTATCACAGAGTGTTAATCAATATTATACCAAGAAATCTGAAAGTCTACGAGTAGTAAAAAGCAGAATGTTTTAAGCGTTTTCTTGTTATGAGCTGAGAATGACGAAGTTTCAATTTGTAACAACCATTTTTTTGCAGCTACTGTGCTGTACAAGAGTTTCTTCATTACAGCATGTTCAAACAGTTCAAAGCCTAAAACTACCGCAACACCCAAATAACTTGGTGTGTACTATTCGCTACTTGAATTACCAAGTATCCTCTTCTTCGCGTCAGGCATTTTTGGCCACCAATCACGACTCATTTGTGTGGGAAGTGTTTAATAACTTCTCTAACTTTACAACAACATCCCCCAAGGAAACATGTTCCATTAGTGTACTACATTTGCTAAGTATAAATCACAAAGACGCATTGAGACCTCACAATATTCTGCAAGAGTTGGACAGGAAAATAGGCAAAGCTCTCTTTATTTGCCGACCACCAACTTATTTCACAATGATATTTATCCTGCCCTACTATTCTAAAACCCTCGGGCATCCATTTGTATCCACGCCGTACTTATACACCTACTCGGATTATTTTTACTTTGAAAGCTTAAAAAGTCCCCTATTTCCATCTCATTTACTGATCCCCAATAAACACGTGACACAGCTGTACGCTCTAAAAACAGTTCATATATACCAACACTGGATTCTCAACAAAGCCTTTATGAACAAATTTCCCAAAATGAAGATTAACTGGCGCAACCTCGTTAGTAAAAAGTTAAGTGCTGATTGCCAAATGGCTCTGAAACTAAAATCACACAGACGGGCATATCTATTGTGTTCTACCGAAACTGTTCTCGCTTTCACACTTAGGGATACATTTAATTATTCTATTACGTATTTGAAACAGAAGACTCAAACTTCGGATCCTAATTTTGCATTTCAAGGAGTAAAACAATATTCAATACGACAAGCAATACATTCAGTAGACCTTAAGACGACTATTGGAAGAATTTACTATTGCCAAACGGGCCGACCGGAAGATATTATAGTGTTCTCTGCTTTATGGTCTCCCTTGCGATTCACAATTTGGATTGTGCTGGGTGCGTCTTTGTTGAGTTTTTCCATTTCAGAAGCCATTACTGCTAAGGAATTCAATATTTCAAAGTTTATGCGTAATTTTATATCACAACTGTACGATATTTATTGCGTTCTTATGTCGCAAGAGAAAGAATCCAAGAAGTTTCAGTCAATTGCACTCAGCTTTGCACTTCTGATAATTACATCCTATTACAAAGAATTTATCACAAGCAGACTTATCTCTCCATCGGAAGTTTATGTAATACAAAGTTTAGAGGAGCTTCTAGATACTGGATACACAATCTTTACTGGTAAACCCAAGAACGATAGAGTTTCAGGGTCTGAAAATAGGCTTGAACTGCTCAAGTGCTCCTTACCAAAGAAAAAGAAAAAATTACTCAAGCTCAGGTACGTTAATTCTGTTCAATTGAATTGGATAAACGTGATGATACAACCAGTAAATGAAACTTTGAAAGCTTACTACGCTATTAAAACAAAACCTAAGCACACATTTACGTTGTCAATGTTGAAAAATGCAGCTGTGGGTATAAGTTCTACAACCCGTTTTGTATCATGCTATGAAGTTCCACAGGATCTTGGAAGGGTACCTTCTTTTTTCACATTTAGAAATCCCTATTCCTATTTTCAAATGAGGTTAACAAATCGACTTGCATCAACAGGAGTTCTAATGCGATGGGATAATGCCATGTTGTTCCAAACTGGGCGGGCAAACTTTTATAACCAAGGTTTTGACAGTTTCCAGAGACACAGAACTTTTGTGCAGCTTATTAATCTAGTTCCGATTTTCTCACTTTGTGGAGTTCTGCTGGTTGTGATTTCTTTACTTTTATTTCTCATTGAGATGGCACGTAAATGGGGTTTGAGGTTCCATAATTTGAAATGGAAACTTTATAGAATTTCTATAAAACAAATGGCAAGATTCCTTTAAATATACTTACCTATTACAATTTTTAGGAACGTTTTAAAAATTGTTGGGTGCGTTTATAAAACTAATAAATCGCAATAGCACTTGTTTAGATTCTTCGAGTATCGATAATGTGTCTAGTAACGATCTACTACAAAGCACGAATTGAGTTTACTACTTGCATAGTACTTTAAAGCTGATTGTGACTAACATGACATTGTCGTGTACCATTCTGAATCAAAAGCTGTACTTCAATCATTTATAAAATCGTAATTGATTTTTTCATCCAACACAGCATTAAAACAAACAAGTTTCTGTCCAATGTATTTATTTGACAGTTTAATATAACATCAAGTACTCAAAGAGTGTTCGGTAATTTAATTATTTCATTGTCAAAAACTCTGCTTGGGTTTAATATAAATTCATCTTTAAACATAACAGGGTTGAGCTCAAGTTTCATACAAATTTGCAAATAACTCTGATATTAAAAATAGGCACACTTGCATTTAATACCTCATCCTTGGAACGTGCAATGAAAGCAGAGAGAGAATAAATTAGTTTAATGTTGTTTGTGAATACACTCGGACTAGTTATTGGGAGATGGAGGAAAGAAATATATTACAAATTTTGAGAAGTGTGAGTGGGCTCTGCAGGTGCAATTATTCTTCCAGACCCATCAGCATGTATAGTTACTTTACATTTAATACAGATAATTTATATATGCATTAGATTAAGTAGAATAATTTTGAGAATCAGGTTAAGTCAAGTAGACTTCAACGTAATGGAATGAAGGATGGACTATTAGCACGAAATGTGGATACAATTTAAATCATCTGTGCTGACAGTTACTGTGTTCTGGGTTATTTGAGACGCTTCAAGAGAGTCTTCACTCAATAGGGTTTCACGTGTACTCGTTAACGTCCTTTTGGAGTTGTCAGTCGCAGATTTGTTTATATTTGCATGAAAAATTTTAATTTGCTTTAATTGAAATTTAAAAAGTAAACCAATTACAACAGATTTTAAATAAATATAAGTTCAAGATATTTCCATGTGGGGTCCGGTTTTTCCTCAAGATTTCGAGAGTTAACTTTTTAGTTACGGCACTCGTATTGCGTCATAACGATTCCAGAGCAAGCTTTCTTATTTCCAGTTGCACGAAATCCATTACCGTATTCACTATTACACACATAATCGCCTCCATAGGCGGTTCCATAACAACTCTTTGTCCATTTCACGGCTTCAAAAATCAAATCCATTATTCTACATTCAAATAATTTAAACGCTTTTTGTCAACTTACTTCCTGGAGGAAGTGGCTGGCAGCATTCAACACGAGAAGCGTCCCAAGAACACCCTTCATAATTAGTTTTTCCAGTGTATCGACCTGCGCCATACTCATTGCAAATGTCCACTCCAAAACGCGTCTTTCCTTCGCATCCTGTCCACTTGCAGTCTGAAATTTCGATTTTAGTGATCAACCATATGCACTTACAACAAATATAAAGTTGAAAGGTTAATAATACTTACTGCTGTCAGTTGCGGGCAGCCCAGAGTTCAGGTGCACAACCAACATTACCAAAAATGCAACAGCGAATTTCATCTTGAGAGATTTAAAGATTTCTCTAAACTCCTAGTCAACTTGTAATTGATGCAAAACAAGGTGAACGGCGGTTGTATTTATACCCGGGTCTTAACAATTAGAGTCCAATTAGTGAAGTGCTTAAGTAGGTTCTGGGATTTCCTTAATTTCCTTTTAATGATACGACACCTAATTGTAACAGATAATTTTTAGGATTTAAAGTTGTTTGCTGCAAAGAATATTAAAAAGGTACAAAAGGTTTTAAGCAATGAAATATGACACTTAAGTTAATTACAGCGGAGACAGTTCTCATTGAATAGTATTGTACTAAGCTTGAACAGCTTTTTAAAACGTGGTCTGTTGTGCACCAGTAATATAAATCCCCGCTAATCCAGTTTTCCTAAGAAAATTCAGAACAAAATTTAATTACCTGCTCAAGCAATCAAAAATATTTTTAGAGCACTTTGATAAGCGTTTGGTTTGGATTACAGGAGTTAACATGAAACAACATATCACGCTATTCGCCTGTTTGGCTGATCGCATTTAATTTCAAGAACTATAAACTTGATCAGGATCAAATTAGGCGGCGTTTTAACTGAAAGGTTTGCAGACCATCCTTTTATACATGGTAGGTACAAATAAAAATCAGATAATCATATTCATTTATTCACATATTCTTGGGATTTCCGTAATATCTTTTAAACGGGAATATAACAAATAATTTTAAACTAACTATTATAATATTTGTCCTTACCAGAATATTGATTAGTTGAATAAAACTAATCCCAGTTATGCCCAACACAAACGTTTGTACAGAATTTAATTAGCAGCTGTCTAATTGACATTCTTAAGATGCCTGCGTATTATGTTTCCCTAAAATCCAGCTAGATTGCTATAAAAAGTTTGACCGGATTTTAAATAATGCAGAGAGCTGACTACTTCGTGTTTTTGTTCTTAAATACGATTTGTTTAGTGTATTTTAATATCCGAATTATTCGTGAAGCTTAGAAGCATAATATCTTCATAATGGATCACTGCATTCATCGAGTATACGATGTATAGAGACTAGTCATTTGGATTGAATATGTAAGCAGATGAGTGAGAAACAAGTTCCAACCAACTTTTATCAAAAATAGTATGAATATGCATATTAATTAAATTTGTGAGACTACGAATTCAAATACTTAATTAATCAAAGTTCTCAATCCCATTAATTTTAATAAATGCTCTGTTTAATTTATAACAATAATCTGTAAAACATTATTATCTGCAGATGCAGTTGTGTTATTTTTGGTCAATCAGCGATTTTGGTTACTTCAAAACTAACACAGATAATTAATATAAACATGCATTTAGTCATTGCATCTTAAATTTAAGAGAATAATTATCAGAACCAGTTTCAGTCTGGTAGACTCCAACTTATTAGAGAGGAGAGTGTAGTTTCCGCATGTAATGCATGTACAACCTTAATTATCTACATTTTGGCATTTTGTGCCTTTTAGGTTATTTAAGAACTCCGAAAACAGTCGCTACTAAAGATGATATCAAACCAATATCAAATTATAACAGGGAACTTAGGTCGGTTAATTAACGTCCCCTTAAAATGTGAACCAAAAATTTGTTTATGTTTGCATGAAAAATTTTGATAGCTTTATTTGTGTTTTGAAGTACTAAACCAATTGATGCAGATATTAAATTAAATTCAAGATATTTCCATTGAAGGTGTGTTGGTTCCTCAAGATTTCAACAGCTAACTTGCTAGTTGGTGCACTCGTATCGAGCCATAACAACTCCAGGGCACTCCATCGTATTTCCAGTTGCACGGAAGTCACTGCCGTATTCGCTTTGACAGACATAATTGCCTCCATATGCAGTTCCGTAACAACGTTGTGACCATTTTACGGCTTTAAAAACCAAAACTATTAGTTTACACTCATATAATTTAAACACTTTTCTTCAACTTACTCCCTGAAGGAAGTGGCTGGCAGCACTCAACGCGAGAAGTATCCCAGTCACACCCCTCATAATTAGTGTTTCCAGTGTATCGACCTGCTCCGTATTGATTGCAAATGTCCCATCCAGAATTCATCTTCCCCTCGCATCCTGTCCACTTGCAGTCTGCAATTTCAAATTTAGTGATCAACTAATTGTACATGTAACAAATATACAACTTTTTAAAGGTTCCTAATACTTACTGCTTGCAGTCGGGGGCAACGCAGAGTTCAGTTGCACGACCAACATTACCAAAAATGCAACAGCGAATTTCATCTTGAGTGATTTTAAAATGTCCCAAAACTAATATTCAGCTTGTAACTGATGCAAAACCTGGTGAACTGAGCTCGTATTTATACCCGGGTGTGAATGATTACGGTAAAATTAGTGGAGTGTTTTAGTCAATTAGCTTCTGTAATTTTCATAATTTAATTTTAATGATACTACACCTAATCTATGAAGATTATTAACAATATTTAAAGATGTTTGTTGCAGAGAATATTCATAGATGCGTTTTAAATTTCTACTATCAACAACGTACTAAAGGTTTTAAACAATGCCATTTGACAAGCATGTCAATGGATACGACTCGCAGTGAATATTGATCCATCTAGTATGAAATGATTTTCAAAACGTGCTCTGTTGTACAAGCCCATGAATCCTCGTAAATCCAGTAAAAGGATTGAGTGTTAAACACATCAAAAGAACAGGTTATACTTTGATAAACATTTTGATATCAATTACAGGAATTTATGTCACACACGGTGTAACGCTATTAATTTGCCTTTCTGACTGGTCGCAATTCATCTCATGAGCAATCAAATTAACCAGAATCACATTTGGTGGCGTCTTAATAAACATTTTTCAGACTATTCTCACAAATTTTTGGTAAAAATACAAATCATAACTTTAATCATATTCACTTATTCCCATTTTCATGGGATTTCCTTAATATCATTTTAACGAGAAAATCACAAATTCAATTAAAGAAACTAGAGTTTTGAATATTGAATAACTAATTCCAGTTATGCGCAGACTTTTGTAAAGTGTATAATTAGCAGATATCTTATTAATATTCTTCTAATGCCATTGTTGCTTGTATCCTAAAAAACCAGCCAGATTACAATAAAGCGAGCGAGCGAAATTTAAATTATTCAAAAATCTAACTACTTCGTGTTTTGGGTCTTAAATACGGTTTGTTTTGTTTATTTTAAATATCCGGATTATTCATGAAGCTTGGAAACATAATATTTTTATAATCAATCACTGGTTAACCCAGTGGACGGTGTATAGAGACCAGTAATTTGGATTGAATGTTTTTTTGTTTTTGTGTTCTATAATCAAACATCTTTCTGTTTGATATTATTTATGCTAATACAGTTAGCTTTAACTACTCATTTCTTACTGTCTGAAGATGTAACTTGAAATGTTTGATTAGGAGTTTTATTTATTATAACACTTCTTTAATATTAAAGTGTATGAGCGGTAAACAATTACTGTCACATAACTTGATACTGCGGCCACTTAAATATAAACTTTTCCTATCTGAATTGACCCTTGGCGGAATAAGGTATAATTAGTGTCAAAGTTTAATTTGTCTATAACTACTAAATGTCCAATGCCCAAGTTTAATTGCTTCTTTGTTCTTCTCGAAGTTTATGACGATCTTGAAATAAATGCAGTTAAGGTTTTGTTATGCTTATAAAATATAAAACAAACACGTAGCTTTATTCAGCTGAAGATTACCCACATAGTCAGTCCTGTTAGAAAGGAGAGTGTAGTAACT
>JAQGAB010000683.1:0-23235 GCA_034696565.1 Isotomurus graminis | reverse complement strand
CATCAATACACAGAGAACATGTAGTACTTGTGATATTGCGTGGAAATGTATGTAAGTTACGTCATGATATGGTGTCAAATAAGCGGCAATCAGGTGCGATTAAGCACTCCTGATGCAAACACTTATTTACTGCGTTCACACCAATTTACTCTTTTGAGAAATGTATTTTACACAAGAAAGTGTCTCCACTTTTGTTAGCTAAATTCGCTGAATAACGTGGAGATAGTAGTAGTGTGCTTATAGTAGAAGCAGTTCCTTTTCAATAGATATTGTTATATATTTGGTACCTTAAGTAAAAGTGAATTTGTAT
Source organism: Isotomurus graminis (assembly GCA_034696565.1). Taxonomy (NCBI): domain Eukaryota; kingdom Metazoa; phylum Arthropoda; class Collembola; order Entomobryomorpha; family Isotomidae; genus Isotomurus; species Isotomurus graminis. The sequence continues at coordinate 22,925 of JAQGAB010000683.1, read as the reverse complement.
ACGAGCTGGAGCACAAAGTCTGAAATATATTACATTTGCCAATAACCCAACACATAAGTCTGAGCTGGAACGAAAAGCTTTTAAAAATTTATCATATCCTTGTGCTCACAATTATCACTTGTACAAAAGAAAATGTCCAAATGAGGAATCGGTTGATTCTTCCGTCTCCGGGGGTGAATATGGTATGGATTTTTCTCTATATTGGTTCCACATAGAGTACATATAAACTGTAAAAATAACTTAGGAAAGGTGCACTTTTATTATATGTTCATAGATGAGTAGAAGGGGGTTTTTACTAGAGAAAGCAAAAGTTGTAGGCGTAGGGGAAAGCACATAGTAGTGTATAGTACCTACAAAGTGTCTCATGTCTCATAGATGAATGATAGTCTGAATTTCTTGGGAGAAGGAAGCAATCTGCCTTTTCGGAATGAAAGCGTGTGTTTGTCTTGTGTGTGTGTGTGTCGTCGGATTATGCATCTTGTGTGACCTCGTAAGTTGGGTCAAGTCATAGTAATAATAATAATACTCTTGAGATAGAGTGATAGAGGGATGATTATCATAATCATTTAGGGTTATAGTTATGTGGTTAATGGTAGCAGCAACTTGAGATATTGGAGTGACGTACACACAGACAATTATGTAGGCCTTCTGCAGGTCGTCAACTTGTTTTAGGGTGGTGAGTTTAGTAGAGAGTGTCTTGTACAATAATTTTTATTGGTGCTGGCTATACGCTGCTGCGTTTGGATCTGTTGGGGGAGGAGGAGTGGTTAATATAGTAATGGAGGAAAGCGATATTATGTATACACATGGATTGATAAGTAGCAGGAGGACCATTCAATGAACAGCTTTTCATTAAAATAGATATCTCATTTCGCATTACAAACAGATTAGTTGTTATGAACTTTTTCAACTCAAAGTATACATATACTTGTATATGATGTTCTTATGTACTCGTGAGTGTCTCTTCGGCCTTATTTTATTTATGTGTGTATGTGTCCTCTTTCAAAACCTCTTGAATTTACTACGCATTCTAACAGAATACTTGACGAAGCAATTGATCCAGTGATTAAAAGATTCCAGGCAATTATAAAAAACGATGATGCAAACGATTAGGGTGTTTGAGTTTTTAGTACACAATGGTGACATGTAATTTCTTTTCTTGGAAATGATGTGCGTAAACAACTTATCGTGAAACCTTGTCGTCATTCAGGAACCTGTTTTTAGTAGTCTTCGTAGTAGAAGCATGCAGAACAGTGTGTAAAAATAATGAGATCTTTTTAAGGGTCTTTTTGTTGCATTTAGTGACCAGTGACGTGTGTGAAGCGAAATAGTGACATTGGTATTGCTTTAGTTGTAGAGAAATATATTTTTATATGTGTGAAAAACCCCATGTAAGTCAAATGTATGTCTGTTGACCACAGACAGGGTCCGGTGCATTAGTAATACACATGTATGATAAATATCTACAGTCACTGTGTTAATATGCGATAGTTCTAAAATTAGCAGATAGCAAATGTTGGATGGTTAACTGTTGTATGGACACTTTTAGTATATAACAAGCTAAATGTGATTAGAGGAGGATATAGTAATAAGATTCCAGGTAAAAGAACCTTCAATGGATTTAAGACCCTTCGCTCCTTGTCGTACCCTTTCCTTTGAATAAGGACGAAGTACAAATTTAGGCTGAGTATGTGCGTCATCATGTATGGCATATGATATACCGTTGAATTCAAGCTGTAGTGAAGCCAGTGAAGGAATATGTTGTGCTTTGAGGGACAAACGGCACTGAGATTAAATACTGTTAAGGGCTCTCGGGGTTTTAAGGACTCTCCTATACATCCACTTATGCTGCATATCACTTGAAAGGTGTCCGGGAAAGTGAACTTGGAAATCCCTAGAATGCATTTCTAATTAGAAAGGAGACTCATCTCTTGTGGTTGAAAATCAACCTGTTGCTGCACATCCTTTGGTTCTTGTTATCATATTACTTTGCCAGTGTTCCTTACACTTTGCACCAATAATTTCATACAAAAGAATCAGTCTGCCTATGAAAAATAAGTCAGCGTATTTAGTTTGGTTAATCTTTATTGTCTTCAGTTGTATTATCTTCAGTTCGTTTCATCGTTAGTTCGGCCTAAGAGGATTACCTGAGTAGTTTTCCGTGACACCGACTACACATGTGAGATAACATTGTTTAATCGGAAGCCTATAAGGACTACATAGTGAACTATTGAGCTGCAGAATATACGCTGCTCAAAATTTTCCTTAGCCTCTTTCATTGTTCTACAGTGAACTTGAAACACAGGTGATTAGTTGTACTGCAGACGTTAAACCTAACATGTCTACTTCATCGGAGAGCCCCACCACCCCGAGTTAATTTAGTTGCATTCAAGTGAATCTGGATTATCGAGTAAGAATTAAATACGAAATTGGGTTTTGTATTTCAGGAAGCATGTCTTCCTCAGAAATGCGGATGACTCCAAGACCCCCAAAAGCCCCGGCCTGGTCTCATGGATTGATGAATGCGGCTTTAGATGATCCATCGTCTTGTTCCGATAATGCTTCAGATAACTCGGATAAGTTAGATAACTACTGTTCCACCCAAGTGCAGCCTCCCACCAGTCACGGAATTGGTGGAGGAAACAGCAACTGTAAAACTAGGAAGCGAAAGATCATTGGAAATAGTGGACCGTCGTTTGTGAACTCCGGAAATTGCAATGAAAGTGGTGGGGGTCGAGTTCATGGGGACAATGGACATCATCAAATTCAAAAGGATGGAAATGAGCTTCGGAGCAATCCAGGTGCTTTTGTAACATTCAATCGCTGTGTTGCGATTGAGATAATTGAGCCATACCCATTTCCTCATGTCCTAATGCTAATCTTGTCCATTTGGTTTTATTACAGCACCTTTATGGTCAGAGAACGAATTAGCTGCAGACTTTGATGGATCTCTATCCGGTCTGGGAGCAGATTTGTCCACGTCGTCGTACGATATGTCTGAGGCATTGTTGGCTCTTCCATCCCTCTATCAACATGGGCGAAACAATTCCGCCAACGGTGGTGGAAACACTGGAGGTTCACAACCACAAGGTTCTTTGATGGCGTAAGTAGTTCATAATATAGTTTGTTGATTCATGGGGAGAGATCATGCAAGTTTGAGATTGGAGAAACAAAGAATGAGCCAAAGTATTCACGTGCATCACAAATAAATGCTACTGCGCTGTACTATTTTAACTAAGAGATAAGAAGTGGAAAGCTTGAGGAAGAGTTATTGCTCAAGACGATATTAGACACGAGGCACAATGTGATATCCCAGTGGAATGACCTTCTTTCCATGTCCAATGTCTAAACTGTGGAATTACAGGCTCAAAACAGTACTTGGTTATTGCGTCAAACAGCCTGCTCATGAATGTTCTGCTATTTTCACCATTAATAGGGCATTAAAGGTATACACTATACATTCAACACATTGCGACTCTTTTTCCAATGACGCTTTAGGGATTAATTGAGAGTTGAGTGAGGAAGTGATATGGGGCATTCTCCTCCAATTTATGAGTCCAATTTAAGGCTCCTTCAGGAAATTGATTTAATTAGAATTGTATTGTATTTCCATTTAACAGGTCTGGGTTTCTAAAAGAAGCTGGTCTTACCCCGTTGGCATCATCTCATTTGCACGGTGGTTCTTCCGTTTCACTTCCTGGTGACTTTCACTTTGATGGACATTCCCCTCCTCCAGCATCTGGCAGTTCAAATGTTCTTCCTGGACACAATGTGTCTGGACAGGACGGAGTGCACCTGGATTGCGAAAGAAGGTATTGCTCAAGTATATATATATAGTATGTACTTTGCTCCTTACTAAGAGTCTCAGTCTCAATACGAATTGTTAGGGTATGACTTAACCAACCAGTTGTTAGAGATGGAGGATTAGTAGGAGACAGATTTAGTTGTAATGACTTGCATGGATGAATGAAGCAGTTTTGGTGATTCATTGCTTGATGACACTCATGATTATCTTAGGTTTCAATACGTCTTGGCTGCCGCTACCTCTGTTGCAACGAAGGTGAATGAAGAGACGCTGACTTACCTTAACCAAGGTCAACCGTATGAGATTAAGTTAAAGAAACTTGGAGAATTGACGTCCTATCGAGGAGTTGTGTTTCGAACAATTGTAAGGCTTTGTTTTCACGATAGACGCCTTCAATTCTCGGAACGTGAGCAACTTACTTTGTGGGAAGATGCGCATCCTAATGACAGGATTCTACAGGTAGATTAATGATCAGCCATTAGACAGTTATTATCATTGAATGTCCTTGAATAACAAGTGGATTGGCTTCAGGTCGACCTTCCACTGTCGTATGGAATAACTTTGCTCCCAGCACCTTCCGACGGACCAACCAATACTATTTCTTTTCTTTGGGAGCCGTTGAAAGAAGTGGGACTGTATGCAAAGGTTTGCTTGGAATACAGAATGGCTCAAAAATTTCATAAAATCTGCTACGAATGACTCAAGAAGCATTTTTTACATAGGTGAATTGTATCAGCACAGAATTTACACCCAAGAAACATGGAGGGGAGAAAGGTGTTCCATTTAGGTTGATGATTGAGACGTTTTCCCATCCGGACAATACGAGACTTCATGCTGGAGCTTGTCAAATTAAAGTGTTTAAGTTGAAAGGGGCTGATAGAAAGCACAAGCAAGATCGGGAGAAGATCTTGAAGAAAACTCCCGGGGAGCAAGCCAAACTACAGCCTTCCTACGAATGCACTGTCTTCTCTGATGTACGCTGAAAATCTTATGTAGAACGGCATTCCATTATTGTTTCAGGAAGGAAAGTAGTTAATCTGAGTATATTCATTCAGATATCTTTGGAGTCGTTGGATTCCCCACCCCCAGCCATTCAAAACACCACAGGACATCATCATGGAATGCTTTCTCCGTCATACTCATCTGATCATCCAGCTGCCGATTCTCCAGAGAACAACTCCAACTCAGGTAACAGTTCAGGCAACGCTGGACACCCGGGAGTGTCTAATGGAAACACTTTCCCTGCTACTCCCACCTTGTCGTCCAACAACACTAGCATAGGGTGCTTTTCCGCACATTTCTCACCTGAGTCTGTCCGGCGATGGCTTGTTAAGAACAGGTGAGAAACAAATCTCAACCTGATTTTATCAAGACTTGAGAATATCAAAACATAATTTGAAATTCGAATCAGGTTCTCGTCTTCCAAGAGCTTGTGGGATTTTAGTGGAGTGGATCTCCTTCGTCTCAGCAAAGAAGAGTTGATTGAGATTTGTGGATTACCCGAAGGCATCCGCTTGCATAATGCGTTGCATTATAAAATAACTTTTTATCTGTCACTCATGAATGGCCAGTACAAACAGGTATGGATGGCGTGGCAGTTACTGGACTTGTAATAATATTTTCACAGCTCTAAAGTAATGTTTACCCACTTACAGGAGGAGAAAGCAGAGGATGGGTGTGTTTTTAACCCACAAGGGTGTCATGTTGCTGGAGCCTGTCGGGAAACCACTGCAGGCGTTGATATCTACCATCCAATCTGCCTTTCAGCTCCTTCCATAACCGAAATGACCTCAGTAATTGCTTCACTCTTTTCAACTCAATTTCCTTGCGATAATGCTACTGTAGACCGCATCCTGTTGAATGTAAATGCACCTGGAAATGCATCAAAAATTCGAGTTCACCTTACAGAACAACTGCTGTCCACAATTAAGGATCAAGCTGCATTTAAGGCGGTGAAATATGCTGGAGAAGTTTTTCTTGAAACTATTGAATGATAAAAGTCTTTTAGTCAATAGATCTATTGTTCTTCAGTGTTTTAATCCTGTTGGTTGATGGTTATTGAGGTCCAATCTCTGTGTGTAAACTTATGCTTATGAAGAAAATGCATGCAAAACTAGACTAAAATACCCAATCCCCTAAGGTCGTATGATACGTATAGGAGTGATATACTTACACATTCATTGTGTATATTCTTGTATGTTCCTCTACACAAAAGTTGAATGTACTATTGTAATAGCAGTAGGTGTCACAGATGATATCTGAATCGACACTGAATTAATGGTGGGTAAGAAGTAACCGATATGACTGGAAAAATTAAATACGTACCTTACCTCAGGATATCGAGAATAAAATATTTCTGCGTGATCAAAAGCTACAAATCTGTCCTACAAAGAATATATAATAGCCTATTTCAAATTATATGTACCATTGTACCTCAGAGAGGGTTAGACGATGGAAACCCAGATGCTAAATAAATTGTATGGTTCAGGATTGACCAAATATATCAAAAAATAAATGTGCTGGCCAAAAACTATATATAGATTACTTTAACATGGATCAGAAACTGCCGAAAACTACAAAATTACTTTGTTACGTAATTGTATCTATATATAATGTAGATATCTTACTGTAGTCTTACTGTATCGTAAGAGAGTGTACTACGTTATGCTGTGCGTGATATTCCTTTCTTTGTACACAAGGGGTTTTGAAACTGGTTTGTTCTGCTACGTTAATGTTACTTTGTAGTCCCACAGCCATTGTTCTATTAATTCTCATGGTAAAAAATCCTTCCGTCTTACACTTGTCTTTGTAGAATTTAAGTTTTAGCTCAAGAGCCGGAGAAATTGATTATTTATTTAGTATGAAAGTCCAGTTTTAGAGTTCTACCCCAATCATCATCGACGTCATCTCATAATGAATGGATCTTGTTAGGTTGGCCCCACCACAAGACTGTCACCAACACCATCCTATAGTTGTTCTTTACTTTGAAACATGCAAATACAGTGCAACAAGTACAACCAATTATTGATATCTTGTGAATAAAGTGTTTTATTTGTAACATCGGCCTTGTCCTGGTTTAATTGTGGACTTCTTGTACTTAATTTGTCTGACTTAAGGGGTTTATTATTTCATTCGATCGATATTCTTTGGTTCGCATGAAGATTAGGATTATTTATAGACATTTTGAAGCTATGAAGATGGCTTAATCTGTCTTAATCAATCTTCGTGACCTTGTATTTAAATCTTTTTACAATGCCGAACAGATAACTGTGCGTAAAAACAGACCTCTGTCGACTTGTTAGGTCAATTAAAACTACACTATTGACGATGAACCCAACAATCTATGTTGAATGTCAGTGTATAGCAAATTATAAAAAATACTCATTGCAAAATGCGATGCAAAATCTGCATGCAATGTTCACTGTCCACAATCTCTCGGACATGAAGTATGAATAAATCGGATCATTTATGAATGAAATTATGACAAATGATTATTGATTTCGCTCGCAATATATTCAATCAAATTTTTTCGTGGTTCTCAAAATCTAGTAGTGGTTTTACATTTTAAAGCAGCTAGATTTCTAGGATGCAGCAGTACCACTCGACGTCATCACAGTCCACACAATGACGACGAGTTCACGAGAGTTGAAGGTATGTAGGAGCGATGAACTGTTAATGTTGTTTTGTACCTCCATTGAAAAGTAAATTAACTATTAAGCATTCATCAAGAATTAGAAAAGTAACATTGCCCCCATAAAATCCAGCGTTACACTGCGGAATCAAGTCTTTGACTACCAATGAACTTCGAGCTCTAGCAATGAACTAATTAAACTGATTAACTCAGCTGTATATGTTGCACATGTCGGTAGTTACGACAGTATAGTTTCACTAAATAGTGTCATGTACATACATGTAAATCTGAAAGTCAATTTTTACGATTTGGATACGGTCAAAAGATGAGCATGCACGTGTGAATCTATAATCCTTAATCGGAATGATAGTGAATCGGTTCCCACGCTCAACAGAATGCTTGTATCCAATGTTTTAAATAATCTTATCATGTCATGTATCACAATACGACATGATCTGAGTTTGGGAAAAAAACATTTATTAGGGTGATGGCCATTCGGAAATTAGTTTTGCTTGAAATCCATAGGGAATGGGAGTTGTGACGAGTCTCAGTTCAACATACTTTAATTGAAGTTCAAGTAAGTTAATTTGTGTATAAGTTAATTGAACCCTTACACTACTAATGACCAAGAATGGCCTTCTGATTCTAAAGAATCACATGAGGAAGTCACACTAAATTGTGTATTAGTGGGAATCAGAAACAAACCCCAAAGTGTGAATGAATGTACATTACCTATAGACGAGAATATTATTATGTTGGGGACCATTGTTATCAGTCATTTCTCTTTGATCTTTATCCCTTACTGTGTCAGACTTCTTTACACACCCATTCGATATTCTCAGGCATGAGTACTTTGACTCAATAATAAAGTCATATAAAAACTGTCCTACTTCTATACATGTGCAGTCTGTCACAAGTGCGTGAATCTAACTGATCGCTGGGCTTATTTATACGTTTTTTAATAATCTAAGACATTAGTTTGAGTCAAGTGTTTGCCCAGTATCCAAATCCCAAACTACTTTCGACCTTCACTTATTTTTTGCGTAAATTGTGTACAGCTGAAGTCACTGAATGACCAGCTGATACCATAAGACAGTTAGTTTGCATTCTTCTTTATAGAGATCTTGATTAATTTTTGACCAACAGTTTTTTGAGGCAAACGCTTACAAGGTTAGGTGTATTTTTAAAAAGTTTGAGTAAGTTATAGTTAGTCAATCCATTTTCGCAGCTAATTCCTGTTGGGCTAATTTGGATTTAAAAAGTACCTACACTCAGTAAATGCGAAGTTTACTAATTAAGAACTTCTACCAAGTCCAAGTTCCAAATACATTGGATTTGCTTCGACTCTCTCTGGACTGGTTGAGACTTAAGAGATGCTTCTCTCCAACGCTATCAGGTAGGTGTCATTATGAAAACTGGATGCTACTGTCTTGGAGCGTTAATTGAAATGTTGTTTATTCGTAGGTCGCTGTTTAAGCAATTCCTGGAAAGTGAGAAGTCATGCAGCGTTGAATATTCCGCAATGGGCTGTGCTCATTCTGCCTCCCATGAAGACGTAGGGAAAAATCAGTTGGTGAAGGCTCAAATAAGAAAGGCTGTCGAGGCAGAACGACTGCAGGTGTACTTGGAACGCATTGTCGACAGAATTGTCGATTTGGAGAAGCTTTTCGAGTGCGAAACGAAAGTTAAGCCGGAAGGTCACGGGGCTTATCTATCGGATGCAGGAGACTACAGGATGAACCAAGCCCGAGACCGTTAGTAGCTATTAAATAATATTTTACAATATTAATAGTCATAAATATGCTTATTGCTTTAAAAAGTTATAATCAAATTCTAATAATGTCATTTATTTTCTTTTTGTAGGTTTATTGAGACTGCAACTGGAAGCGAAAGTTGTCAAGAACCGAATTAATTGTTTGAAGTATCAACTGTATTATGACTTTTAAGACAACCTGAACTTGCAATCCTCTACCCTGGAACGGTAAAGAAATGGATGAGACGTTGTTAATTGATACTTATGACTATACATAATATTTGATTCATATGCCTGATGAAGACGACTGCCGATCGTTCAATTAAAAATTCGTATATCCTTCTCAGCCGTATAAATAAATGAATTATTATTATATTAAACTCTTGTTAAAGTTTATGGATGAAGCGTATCCTCCAGCAATATTGATGCATACATGAATCATTGGTGTTCTATATATTATTCATACAATTAACCAAATGGTTAATCAATGGTTAAATGTTAGAATCCAGTTTTTACATAGCACATTCTGTAGGACTGAACTATTTCCTACCAAATACACTCCCTGCTTATCGTATTTGAACTCAAGTAAAGGCTTGAAAAGTCGATACCGGTGCGGATATTAATAAGTCTGGTGGGAAGGGTCAATTCCCGATTCTTTCACTAAAACATATATCAGTGAGTCATTATGCTTCCACAACAATGTTGTTATTGGGACTGTGACTATGTGATTATAAATAATTTGAGTTTACTTTGAAAATACAATGATAAGGCAATGTGTTATCACGAAGTGAGTGAAAACCGGTCCTCTGTACTTTGTTCAGACACTTTCCTTTATTTTGGCACTGCACACTGTTGACTGTAAAGACGGGCATGCTATGAGTCATACAATAATATGTAAGCAAAATGTAAAACTACAGGTTTTATGCTTGCAGTGAAGACAAAGTCCGTGTTTGCACGCATCTACCAGTTGCCAGTTCAGGGCTTATTTCAACCAGTTTTACTCCGAAACTAATCAATAGCTCGCTACTTCGTACATCATATTTTTTTAAATCCGTCAAAGGTGTGTCCAAAGTTTAAGATACAGTGTCACATAAAAAGTAGGGGATTTTTTCCAGATAAAATAAGATTACTCAGACTTTACAAAGACTACATTTTCCTGGTATTTTTGAAAAGATAATAATATTGAAACTAGAACAGGTCATCGTTATTTCGGATATGCTGTAACGATCGTTTATCATAAGTCTGTGTCATTTTATTATATGTCCTGCTCAAACATTTAGCTATACAATTGACAATGCCCTTATCATCTCGGATTCCCATTGATGAACACCCATGTAGTTCTTCCTCAATCCCGAACAACTTCCTTTCGAGCCAGTTAGTCAGTAGAGTTACGTGTAATATGATGACGCTGATGCAGCTTCTCTTTTTCAAGTTCCTGATGAAATATGAAATCAAGGCCTGAGATTGTTAGAATCCCCAAAGTAATATCCTGGATCTGGAATCACTGCAGCACACGCGTGGATCTGATGTTATGTGTAACATAAAGTATAACATGATAGTTAAAGCAATATTGTTCGTATACCTAGCTGCATTAGATGCATTGTAATCCTATTGTTGCACACTTAATTTATTCGCAAGTCCACAACCACAACCCCTGAGGCAAAGTGACTCAATCCTAGTGTGTAATATACCTTTTATTATGTTCTATATACACACACATATATCTATCATTCCACCCTATACGTATGTACCACTTTGAATTGCTAGAAAATGAAACAACCAGAGGTTTTCCAAGCAAAGGAATGATAAATAAATGTAGGTAGTCCACTATAAAGTAAGAGTAACTCATGAAGCCAAATTTAGTTTGCCTGAGATAACCAGTTGAATACTTCAAGCAACTCAGGTGCTAAAGGAGCACACTAGCTGAGTATTACAGTCCACCTGTTGAATCTCATCTCACGTAAAGCAACTACTTGTCTACCCCAATCCATCAGCCATACGCTTCTTCAATTCACCAAGAATCGTCACATGGCAAACACAACCCTTTTAGTGTTGAGCCAGGCTTAAGATTCGCAAAGACTTTGTTCTTCCGCACCAGTCGAATTTCATAGTAGGACGTCTCAACTTTCTGTTTTATCTTTTTGCAAAGATGAGGCTAGAAGTAGAATTTGACAACAAGAATTAGGAAGCTGTGAATTTGAACCTGTGATAACTGAGAAGATAAAAGTAGAGCACGCATCTTTTTGCATGTAAAACTCGATTTTACTTTCTGTGATATTTGTCCGAAGTGATACACGCTACAAAGATGACCAGACAAAACTACAACCTAAATAATATGGTAAGTAGTTCATCTTAAGTTGTTATTTATCGGCTTCAATGGGGAGTGGAAATATTTGATGGAATATTTTGTACACGTTTACATAATTGCTAGTCCAGCATGATTTTGTTTGCTTATAAAGTGATACAGTGTATAACTCCACCGAGTTAAATTTGCAAATAAAAATTAGAGTAACAAGGTGAGAATGTGTGTGAGAATGGCAGGCAATTGGCTTCATTGGGATTGGGAATATTATGGATAATGAGCCAGCGAAGCGACAGTCAATTTGCGTGAGGTTCACTTGACCCCTTTGCAACTATTAAACCAGCGTGACTCTGATATAAACAATTGTTCACGAGTTTTTCATAAACCTCCTGCATTGTTTGTGAACGCTTGGAGTGTTGTTTGTGGGTCTGTCATGGGGCATGTTAATTTTTGGATTGGAATAGTTTTAATAGTCCATCGTTACCTATATTACCTAATTCCAAATCAGTTATTTGTTTGATGAAGGTAATTTGCACTCCCTCAATGGTCATGCAATCATTAGATTGTTCCTTTTGGTGTAAGCGCCAAGTGTGTATAACCTAAGTGCCCTTGTGCCTTGGTTATAGGGTAGGTGCAAGTGCACTTTTTGCTGCTTCATATCCAATCAAACATATTATTAGTGTATATGCACAATTCTAGCGAAGTAGAAGACAATGATCAAAGATGCTTGGAGAGATGTGTTGAAGTGTAATGTCAACTTTACAAAGCATTGGGGTTTTTCTTGCAAAGTATTCTTGGAATTGTTGCTTTTTGCTGACTTGACGGTGGAGAAACAGGTACCATCATTTTCAAGCCACTGCAGCTATTATTGCAGCCAGAGTTTGCAGAGAGCATATGAGCAAAAACTGTATGGCATAATGGTATCGTGATTAAAACTTACCTACTATGTATATTTTTTTGCCAAAAACAAGTTCAAATCATGCATGCAAGGTCTTGGAAGAAACTGACGCAAAGAGACACAAATAATTACTCTCTCACGTGCAAGCAGGTTTATAACTTTAAGACGAACCCTAGATTAGCTAGCCAGGCTACATCAGGTTTAATTGATCTCGTGTCATTTGTTATTATTAAAGTTTTTGCATTGAAGAAGGGAAGTCGGAAGTGAGTTACATCGCAGCAATGATGGAACAAACTTATTTGGTCTCACTGAATGAGGTTGTCTAACTTTAGCCGTGTAAAAAATTAACTTTCATCTCTGCCTACAGCTCCACACTCCACACCACCGTTGATTACCTCTCGCTTATATTGATGTATATAGATTTTCATTGTGCTGACATATTGCAAGTGGTTGGGTGTCGAACATCGACCTATGACAATGCATTATACCGTACGTCCTCTTGAAATTCCTGTCCTGGTAGGTATGAAGGATTCCTTCTGCAAACTCACTACAATTGTTGATGAATTACTATACTTTTTTCCTGCTCATCAAAATTCTGCATTGCTGCATGCGTAAATTTACTTTTGACTGGGATCCCCCGTTATTTTAGATTGTAGCCATTCACTTTGAATTCTTACACACATTCTGAATCGAATATTATAAGACCTTTTATAAATTCAGCCAGAGTAATGTTTTGAAATGTTTATTGTATGATTTTACAAGCTCAACTACGTAGAAGTGCAGGTTATTTAAACACTCTGTCACTCTGTCCTGTTAAACGCACAATTCTTTGGAATTTTGTATATGGTCATCCTGTTTGACGAAGTTATGAACGGAATATAGTAAGTTGAAAATGAGTAGTACTCGGTAGATCCATACAATAATTCGCCGGAAACATTCATGAGTCAATCTTATGCAAAGAATATTTACGTTTGTTTGGTACGCTTTAATTTATTTTTAGTACAACCAACGACTACAAAACCTTTACGTGGAAATCGAAATGACTCTTACACACGCTAATTGATTGCATGCATAATTAATGTGTTTTTAAAAGTTTAAACAAATACGAGACATACAAGTTTTCCGAGGACTTCGTCTACGACGAATGGATTTTGTTTCGTCTCGAACACAACAACAAATATTACATGCAAAGTCATATTTTTACTTTAGGAAAATAATTAGGTTTTTAATCCAGAGCATGTAGACTATAAATTCGGGAGTCATAGTTCATTGAACAGGATAGATTTTTTGCATAATCCGGTACGTTGTTACTTTGCCAGACTATAAGTACTTTTGGAAGGTGACTTGAAGATCGAAAAACAAAGGTTTGTTTGCAAAAAAAGCTCGAAATTGTCAACAAGAAGAGCCTATTCCATCGACAACTGTGATACGTCCTTGGGGCGTATATAATAAAATGCACACAATCAATCTCACACACGAAATCATGTTTTACTTACGAGTACAAAATACTGTCGTTAGTTTTATAAGCGGAGTAGATATTTTATTTTCCGTCAAAAGGTACAAGCTGTAAAGTTTAGAGTTGTTAAAATTGAATCATTCCTAACAAGATATGCGAAGTTGATTACTTGATTGTTAGAGTTACATTGTGTAGATTGATTGCTACCATTACCTCCGACGTCTGACATAATAAACCACCTCGCATTTTAACATCAACTTCCGGTAGGAGGGTATTTTTAGCCTTCCAATTTTCAAAAAATTGATATAAACACTCTTATGTAATCTATGGGAAGCTTCTGCAATTGTATCATGAGCAATGACATTTTAATGCGTTATAAAAGTAAAAAAGCCAATCTAGTCAATTGTGGTTAGCACCATCACCTGTGCACACCGAGCGTCCGTCATATAAATGAATATAAACACGTGAATGGAGGATGAGGTTTGCGAAAGTAAGAATAAAAGGAATTTTTACAATTTCTATTCGACATCTTTACAACAACGTTAGTGAATAGTTCACTCATCAGCACTTCTCTTCCACGATGGGGCATGGAGAGTATAGAAGGTTTACAATGAATTTAATTGTATTTCCATTGCCATATACTTTTGTAATGTGCTCGTAGGTGGAGTATTCGACTGATTGTTGGAATCTTCACGTACATGAAACAATTCATCGGAGGTTTACATTGAAATAAAAACAAAATTTTAAACTTGCTTCTGCTTTATTTCATTACGAATTGGTTGCGTGAAGTAATGGTTGAAAGTTAGAGTTACACTGACCTTGCTATGACATTATTCCGTGAGACACAAAGTATTTCTCTCGTCCGATGCAGACTCAATGGGAATTTTTTGTAGGCAACGCTTTTACGTCAACGTAATGATACTACAGTGGAGTTCCACCCTTCTGCATTTACATAATAGTAAAATAAGATGGGACACTAAAGCTGTTTTATGTCTCAAAAGAAAATGAATTTCCCATGTATAAAAACGCTTCTACATTTCATGCATACTGACATTCTGACAGTGCAATTATACATGGGATGTACGTTTAATGACAGAAAAGAATTCATCCCCAATGACTGTGCAATTAAGACCTTCCAGAAATAGATTTTTATTGGCGAGCTGGATATTGATTGAAGGTTGATTAGTTAAGCTCCGATATAAAGTAATTCTTGAATGACGACTAGCTAGTCCCTTATATATGGCATAAATATAAATACAAAATTGTAGCTTGACAAATGGCTTGGCGATAAAGACTTAATTTTGTGTGTGTCCTATTATAGGAAAGCGGCCAAGTAAATCGAGCGTTTGAGAATGATGGCTCGGTACAAAATAAGGATGACAGACGGACGAACGGCCAGTTGACCTCCAAAGTAAGATGTCATAAAGCTATAACAAACTTGTGCAAAACTTTACACATGAATAATTTTGCTTAACTGAATGTTGTTGTAGGTTGTTGAAGGCCCTTCAGGTGAGAGAGAACAATGGGATAAACCGATCGAGTTCCTCTTGTCCTGCATTGCAATGTATACAATAATTCATATACGTTAGGGGTTTACAAATCACCAACAATTAATTTTAAATTCATCTCCAAAAGGTCGGTGGGTTTGGGCAACATATGGAGATTTCCATTTACGGCCTATGAAAACGGCGGAGGAGCCTTCATCATCCCCTACCTGATTGTGCTGTTTATGATTGGAAAGCCCATGTACTTTTTGGAAATGGCTGTAGGTCAATTCTCATCGAAAGGACAAGTTAAGATTTGGAAGATGGCACCTTTCTTTAAGGGTAATTGATGCTTTTATTTTAAGGACGACGAGGAGTTGTTCACAATAACCACAATGTAATACGACTTTATTGTTACAGGAGTTGGTTATGGATCCGCCTTCGGAACAAGCTGCGTACTGTCCTATTATTGCTTTCTGATGGCATTGACTGTATTTTACTTCATCCAGTCCTTTAGTTCAGTCCTACCATGGGCTGAATGCAATCCCGCGTGGAATGCATCGGATCCCTTGATCAGTTGCAATGAAAATGGAACTGTTGAAGGGACTGATAAATCCATCCCGGAATTGTACTTTAAGTGAGTAATGCATTATATTTAATCCTTTAATGCAACCAACAGAAACCCAATGAATGTTTTTGTTTCTTCCAGTTACGACGTACTGAAGGCAATCGTTCCAATAAGCGAAGGACTTGGGAATCCAGACTGGAGGCTGTCGTTGTGTCTGCTATTTTCTTGGGCAGTCATTTTGTTCTCCTTAATTAAGGGAGTGCAAAGTGCTGGAAAAGTGGCTTACTTCACAGCACTCTTTCCCTATGTTGTCCTTTTCACCTTATTAGTACGAGGCCTTACGTTGGATGGATCTATAGACGGAATCAAATTCCTGTTTGAGCCGAAATGGGAAAAGCTGGTGGAACCAAAAGTTTGGATTGCAGCAGTGACCCAATGCTTCTTCTCCCTTTCCACAGGATTCGGTCCAATCATTATGTTCTCATCGTATAATCCTATCAGCCACAATGTGTACAAGGATGCGATGATCATCAGCATAATGGACACTTTCACCAGTCTCCTTGCTGGAGTTACTATTTTCTCCATTCTGGGCAATTTGTCCCTTCAGACGGGAGTTCCCATCAGTGAAGTCGTTAAAGGCGGACCTAATCTCGCTTTTGTGGCGTATCCTGATGCTATTGCCAAGTTCACCACACCTTACTTTCCCCAGGTAGACCATTACAGAGGGATAATAAGTTCCCCAACCAGATTCATCATCTAATTAAATTTCAGATATTCGCTGTGCTGTTCTTCCTCATGTTATTCACTTTGGGAGTCGGAAGCGCTTCATCGCTGACTAACGCTGTCATCACAGTGATTCATGACCAGTTTACTAATATTCCAAAGAAATGGATAACCACAGTTGTTTGCATTGTGGGTTTTTTCTCGGGGTTGGTTTATACTACACCTAACGGTTTGCTAATGTTGGACTTGGTGGATCACTTCGGTGCGGGATTCGTCATTTACATAATGGCTACACTTGAAATGGTCGGAATCTGCTGGTTTTATGGGCTGAGTAATGTCGTCCGGGATATCGAATTCATGCTAAACAGAAAACTCAGTGGTTATTGGAAATTTTGCTGGGGATTCTTCATCCCTGTTGTTTTAATTCTGATGTTCACATACAACTTGGCTGTTGGTAGTCCTCCTAGTGGCCTTCCTGCTACTGCCATAAGTAAGAATCATTGAACAAGTGTATGTATCACTTCAAGAGATGAAACTGATTTTATTTAATGTGTGTCACAGCTTGTGGATGGATTTTGTCGGGAATCGCTTTGATTATCATTCCCATCGCAGCGATTCACTCTATTGTGACAAGAAAGGCTGATAATCTCAAAGACGTAATGAACAAAATTACAGAGTGATGAATGTGAGAAAGAGAGTCTAATTAGAACCGTTTAAAATATTACAGAAAATTAAGGAGTCGTTCCGACCAACTCCTGACTGGGGTCCGACTGACGACTCAGTTCGAGAAGCATGGCAAGCTCAACCATACAAAACAAAGACATCCACGACTCTCAAGGGACATTTCAACAAGTTCCTGATACTCGTGAAACTGAAAAAAGAGGACTAGTTGACGCTACTTTGTAAAATACTTCACCAAGTCTGTGTATATATCTGTACAGGAACTTCGATCAAAATGACTGAGACATCGACACACTACAGATGCTACAAAAATGCACTACATTACTTCATTAAAAAGAGTTTTAATAATGCACGTTGCACTGTCAACTGTAGTACAGTAGACGCCTTGCTACTTGTAGTAACTTCGTACCTGTGAATGTTGAGAGGGTTTTAGAGTAATTGTTATCTTTGACAAATAATAATAAAACTCGACGCTTTTGAAATGAACATATCTTTAGCCAACAGTGAAAGGCTTCATAGGAGTCATCCTTTTTAGAATCGTTACTCGTACTGCAGCTGTTGTACTCTCTAAGCCTTAAAATAATATCCAACTGTTTGGTTGGAATTCAACAGTTTCTGTGGTCAAAAATTTCATGACGTGTGTTACACGGAATCTCCACAGACGCCTTGGTGCGTAGCTTTAGCCGTGAATCATAGCTGCAAAATTTCACTTCAATTCTTCAGAGTGACGGATGTGGCAGACCTCAGCGACTGTTCATTCACGAAGTAGGTTTAGTCGTCAAACCAAAATTACCACTGTCTGCGTTAAATTATCGTATTCATTATAATTTCATTTGCAAATTAATGTATATAAACCATGAAGTGTTAATTCATTCAGATATTCATGTCCTATGGAACTCTTACATCAAATAGTAACATTTGTTGGAACATAAATTGCATTTGCCTTATTCCAAGTTTCTTGGCCTTCCTATTTTTCCTTGTCTCCGTCCTGTTAGTAGGAGCGAAACTCTCCAAACATTTTGCTGTTTCGTGTGGTTGCTACTTCGAAGTAAGCATCAATTCACATTTCTTCAAAATACGGGTTCACATTCAGCAGGAGTACAATGGATTCACATGAAACTAATGGGAAATCGGTAGCTTTAAATTGTATTCAAATCATTGGCAGATTAACTTAAACTTTGGAAATTCAGACAGAAAATGGAGCTCCTACTCAGGAAATGGAATTGTTGGAAGTTCCAGCAACAGTTTTTAATGGAGGTTCTTCGGGCAGTAAAGGTTTACCCTCTTCTGCTTCACAAGCGACCATTCAAGTATACATTTCGACTATTTTAAATGCAGGTCATCATAATGTTAGAGGATTAATTTTCACCCTGACTTATAGACAGTAGATAGGGAGCAATGGGATAAACCTGTAGAGTTTCTTTTGTCTTGCATTTCGATGAGTGTGGGACTTGGTAAGTAATATTGTTAATTTTTTCCAGTCTGTTTATTTTATTCAATGATTTTTTTCTTTGCGTCGATTAGGAAATGTTTGGAGGTAATAAGAGTTTTGTTACTTTAAATTAAAGTCAAAATTCAACTTTATTGTAATGAAAAATTTTGTGCAGGTTTCCTTTCATAGCGTATAAGAATGGAGGAGGTGCATTTATACTCGTCTATATTGTGATTTTGTTTTTCATTGGAAAACCGATGTATTTTCTCGAAATGTCTATTGGCCAATTTTGTTCCAAGGGACAAATCAAAGTCTGGAAAATGCTTCCTTTCTTTAAAGGTTCGGCTGTCTATTGGTATTAACTCTGGTGGTAGTCGTTATAATTTAATATTCTTATGAAAAATTAAGGAATTGGATATGCCTCAGCCTTCGGCGTGGCTTGTCTTTGCTCCTTCTACTGTGTTCTGATGGCTTTGACAGTATTTTACTTTTTTCAAAGTTTTCAATCTACACTTCCTTGGTCGGTGTGTCAAGAGCAGTGGAATTTACATGGGGACTACTGCAAAATAGCGAATGGGAGTAATGACACGTGGGTTCTTGCTAACAGTACCGATACTGTCGATAAAACCATTCCTGGACTGTATTTCACGTGAGCAAGCACGGATTATTATGAGATGTTGTTTCTGGGCTCATTTATGTTTCTGATACGATTTTACTGTTTGCCAGATTGAGTGTAATTAAGGAAAAAACCAGCATCGACGATGGGATCGGAGATCCTAACTGGAAGTTAACTTTATGTCTGTTAGCGTCATGGATTTGTGTTGGATTTACTTTGGTCCGTGGGGTTCAAAGTGCTGGAAAAGTGGCTTACTTCACAGCTCTCTTTCCTTATGTCGTTATGTTCATATTTCTGATCAGAGGATTGACTCTTCCTGGAGCGTGGAATGGTATTTGGTACCTTCTGTATCCGGAAGTTTCACAATTATATAATCCAAAGGTAAGTGAAAATTCCATAATTATGCTCAATAAGATTTTACAACTTTTCAGTGATCGCGTAGGTTTGGCTGGAAGCAGTGACTCAATGCTTCTTCTCACTGTCAACTGGATTTGGTCCAATTATTATGTATTCCTCTTATAACAACTTCGAACATAACGTCTACAAAGATGCTTTTATCGTCAGCATAATGGATACTTTCACCAGCTTACTTGCTGGTGTGACAATATTCTCGATTTTGGGAAATCTGGCTTACAGGTCCGGTACAGATTTGGACAAAGTAGTGGCACCTGGACCGGGATTAGCATTTATTTCGTATCCAGATGCAATGGCCAGGTTCGATTTTATCCCTCAGGTAAGTTCAAAGTTCCAAAGTTCGTATTAACTCTTCAAGGATATTGCTATTGCGAATAGCTGACATTACATTACATACATTTATGATATTTTCAGTTTTTCTCAATTTTGTTTTTCTTCATGCTGTTTGTTCTTGGGCTGGGAAGTGCAACGTCACTGGCAAACGCTTTGATCACAATTTTGCACGATCAATTTTACACTGTTATTGAAAAGAAATGGATTACATTGACAGTGTGCGTTTTGGGATTCTTGTCGGGATTGGTGTATGTCACCCCTGGAGGGATGTGGATTCTGGAACTAGTAGATTATTTTGGTGCTGGATCAGTCATTTATCTCATTGCCATTCTGGAGTTAGTTGGAATGGTGTGGATTTACGGACTTAATAATATTGTGTATGACCTGGAATTTATGCTGAGACGACCGATAAGTCTATTCTGGAGATGGTGTTGGGTGATTATTCCTATTCCGCTATTAATTGTTCTGTTCTATAATATGATTTGGGGAAAGCCTCTTCAGCACAATGATTCTGACTACCCTACAAGTGCAATGTGTATGCTGAGAAAATCTTTAATTCATGCAAGCCTTATGCAATTTAAGATTCACAGTGCAATTTGAAATTCGTTCAGGGTCTGGGAGAATGCTCCTTGGAATCGCAATGTTATTCTTACCCGTATGTGCGTTACACTCTGTTTTCTCACAACCGCAAGATGGATTTCTAGAGGCAAGATAAGCTTAAAGCATTTTATTGAAGTATTCCATAGTTCTTTTCTTAACATTTGTAACTTGTAACTTATGTATAGAAGCTGAAGTCTTCATTCAACCCCGTTGAAGAAGAATGGGGACCGAACAACCTTGCAACAAAGATGAAGTGGCAGGCCAAGCGACCAAAGAGCAGATTTTCTCTTAAAACTCTCCTTGAGTCAAGAAGTCGTCCCTGCCAAAGGATTTGTTGATTTAAATTCCTTCGTTTAATGACATACAAATTTCTTACATTTACGAGCCCGAAATAAAGGAATTCATTTGAAAGCTCGAATTGAACGCATATAAATATAATACTCACCATGATTTGTAACTTAAAAGTAATTGAAGAGACTACGATGTATTGTAAGTTGGTTCAAAGTTCATTATCATAGATATTTCCAACTTAATGCATTCCTCCGGGTAGAAATGAACCACTCAATGTATATCATTTCTGCAGTAGCTCATTGTAGACGGTACTGTAGAATCTTTCGCTCTGGGATTATAACGAGTAGCCTGTTTGGAGAGAACAAAAAGTTGAACTCATAATTTTAGAGCTCACAGTGGGTAGTCTAATTAAGAGAGGTCATAGTAATTCACCCGATGACTTTAATGAAGCTGTCTACAATCCGAAATCCGAAGGGTGGAGTAGACTGTAGACGATCATTCGTTTTATATTCATTTATATCCCTGTGAAGTCATCCTCTGTATCAACTACATTTGGTGAACTAGGCTTCATATGTCTTTATTACGATATTACGAATTACTTTGCCCATACAGGCCCATTTTAAAAGTTAACTATAATAATCACAAGAACGTGGAATATGATATTACGTTTTGCATTTAAGCCCAGCCCACAATCAAATAAGAACAATTTGCAGAATTGCCATAAATTTGATCGTGTAGTCTTAATTGAAACTTGCTTGCTTAATTTATTGCCCGTATGTCAATCTGTAGAATTTAGGATTAAATGGTTGCGTCATCTCGCAATTTAAATCTGCAGTTTATCTTCAAGGAAAATATAGTTGAATCGGAGGCTTAGCAAGTTCAGCTTATTCGCTTGACACAAAAGAGTTTGATTAGTGACCTGATCGTGCCCAAGTATTGCTAAATTTATTCATATTTACTTCCCAATGCAGGTAGTCAGGGAGCAAGTGGTGAATTGCTAATTATAGGATAAGCGCTCATCTGATTTATAAGTTTGCTTTGAACTCACTGCAAGTGGATATAATTGTATGGAAATTGATATCATGTGTAGTATATCATGTACTGCTGGAACAAGGAGAGATGAATAAGAACTATGAACACTGTAAACACCTGCTGATTAGATCAAAATTTATTAGGACATGGCACTCAGCAGGTTTCCTAGTAGTTTGAAATTGATTGTATTTGTAAGTAGGAGGAAATTCAGGAGACTTAACCGGTGAGTGTGTCGGTGTCAACAAATGCAATTAAATTAAGATGTTTCAGCAACTCGTAATGAATAGCGGACACACTTCGATGAAGCTTTGAGAGATTCTGTTGAGCAAAAAGTAAGCCAGTAGTTTGAAACAAATCATTACCTTTAGAAATTGGAACCCTCGGATCCTCTGATTTTATTCGTTGGGCACGAAGTTAACTTCAATAAGTGTGACAGCACTTTGTGACACTAAAAGATTTAGTTTTGTATTTCAATTAAGTTATGAATATTGTGCGAATGCATCCGTGCGTGGCAATTTACCCAGAGAGAAGTTAAATAAAAATTGAGATCAGCAGATGAACCTGATTTAATATTCCTAGTATTTTATTATATAGTCATACATTTATAATAAATCATCTTACCTGAATTCATACCATTTATAGATGTTGTTTACTATACATGTTCGAAACTCTTTCTTCATGGATTTAAAGTTTGGAAAATAAAAGATAGATGACATTTCCTGTTAATAGGGTACAGGTGGTAAGTTAATATGCAATGCAAGAAAGTGAAGAAGTTGAGGGAGAGTTCTGTTAAAATCACCTTCCGAAGAACTCGCATCATCCTTTGCAATCACACTCCACAGCTCATCTTTCCATTCTGAGGGATTTCTTCACGGACTTCACATCTCTGTGGACTGCAGTGTGAAT
>JAQGAB010000682.1:0-23245 GCA_034696565.1 Isotomurus graminis | reverse complement strand
AAAAAAGGTATCAACAGTTGGACAGACTGACATGGACATGAAAATGTCGAGAGAGTATATGAAAGGCCTGAAAAAAGTAAATTTTGACATAGCACGAGAAACAATCATCATCAGTCAGTACGTAGAGTTCATTTAAGGCAGACAAATGTATTGCACATACAGTCCTCATCAACTCATCATCATGTACAAAAGTAAAAATGCTCTGGCACGAAAAGGATGTTGTTTTAGGAGTGTAGTTGTGTGCTTATCCACTTAATGAATGCAATTAATGCAGGAGGGACGTACATTGAAAAATTACTCGTGTCTACTCTTAAATGAACACTTTTAGCAATTATTAAAAATTATTGCATTCAAGGTAAACTCTCATGCAGTGAGGGGATTGTGTTACATTGTTGAGTTTAACAACAATTTCACCCATAAGTAATCCAACACTCGTAATTATTTCATTAAGTGGATATCATTAATTGCAGTGGTTGGCGAGGATAAATGGCTCACGAAAGATCTCATCATCGCAGAAATTTGACAGCTAGGGTGACATGGGAGTAGTAGAGTTGTGGAGCATCAAACATGCATGCATGCTGAGTGATTGCAATTGATGATTCACTTTGAGCTTTTACCTCACTTTGCACTTATTAAATGATGTTTAAAGGGCAATCATTCAGTTTAAATTGTGTAATGGGCAAAATTAATGTAAAGAATGGGACCCATCAAAATTAAAGATTTATCATCTTAGCTCACGCAGGATTTTTCTGATGATATAGTAAGCCATTCAGGGTTGGCAAACGCAAGCAAATTGTATTATTTTATACGCAATCTTAAAAATCTGCATTACCTAAAGGTTACAGCAGGCAACCCATATTCCCACTAATTGAAGGAAATGTTCTTAAGAATTATTCTTGCAAAGAAATAGGATTTCCCCTTTAAACGGTAATTTACTAGTGTCTTTCTCACTTCATACTTTCCTGTTTCTTTCTTCAAATCGCTTCGTTGAAATCAATTAAGACACTGAGGCTTGAGGATGTTCTTAATCAAGATTAATTGAGTCTATTTTTTGTACACGTGAACACACAAGCAACAGATAAGTTGTACGTGGTTAAGATAAGTTGTAGAATCAAGGAGGTGGGGTATATTGACCGAAGACGAGTTAAACGAGCATCATCGATGTACACAATCGTATACGATAAACACGAAGCAAATTTTGAAGTCTGAGAGCCGTATCAGACCTCAAAGAATTAAGACCTTCTCTATACTTCAACCTGTGTAGTTTGTACGTGTGTGAGTATGGGTGGCAGATTTCAGAAAAATTAACGTGTGTATGCTTGTGTAGTATGGAATAATCTAATATGTTATAGATCGACTAAATGAGTGAGTGTGTGAGAGGAAGGTTTTCTACAAAACAAATGCAGTAGCAGAAGTCATAACGCAAAGCTATAGGTTGAATGTTCAAGTAATTTCAAATGCATTTGAGTGCTGATTTTTTACACAAACTTTGAAAACTCGACCCGCTTTCCTTTTCCACCGGATATATTCCGTCTTACGCTTTGCATAGTGATGGACTTCTAAGGTTAAGGAGGGTGGATGAGCAGTAAGCATTATTTGATAATTATTGTCCCTCAATCAACTCACAATCAAATGGCAGAGGTGGAATGAAAGCAAGTGAATTCTTAATTGCTGGTAATGAGTTCCAATAAATAAGCAGCGTACGTTCGACCTAAGAAGACTAGAGTTACCTAGCTTAAAGTAAGAATCTACAGTAGTATTTTGTTTACTTGCATAAACTGACTGTACTGATGCTACTGCAAGCTGATGGTACCCTGTGAAAGAACCCAGTGGGAGATAAAAGAGATATGGTATTATTATCGTTATTACGTATGCTTATTAGCAACCTCCTCGTCCAAATGAATAGTGAATAGATGAAGATCAACAGAGATGATGTTGGTGAGCTGATGAATTGAAAAAAGCGTTTATTAACAAATACCGGTGTTGTGTGTGGCTTTGTGAATCTGTCAGTTTAGTGTTTTAAGGTAAAGTTGAGTAGACGTATCAGTAGGTGGTCTTCTCTTGATCATCATGATTACATTATTATTATTTAACTTTTCTTGTACATGATGTACGTATACTGGTAGAGAAGATGAGAAGACTCATTCTGTGCATGTAGTTAAATTGTTCGTAGTAGAAAAAGTACTTCTTAAGCACAGAGAGGAGAGTTAAGCAAATTTTTAAGCTGTACTAGATAGTGAGACGACTATTATTTCGTGAACACAGTCATCTCACCCTCTGCTCGTACTATATTATAGTATAATAGATGTGATAAGCTTTAGTAAGTAGAAAAAATGCTTTACACCTATTATAATTAAAGGTACGGTATTATACAGTGTATAGATAGCAATTAAGTTTTTGGAAGACATTGTGAGACTTTTGATCTTATGTACAATCGCTATTGATATACAAATAGGAATGTGTAAAGCATAATTAACGATCCCTCGTACCCGTACCTATATTATATGATATATAAATAATAATGTCAACTGTGCAAAGAACATTTAAATATGAACATGACAAAAATACCATTTCTCTCTTACAGCTGTTTAAATGCTTAAAGTGATCGTTTATCATTGTCGTACTTGTATTAAATACACTTGTATACTTGTTATTTAATTAATTAATTATATGTTAATTATTCATAAGGTTAATCAGAAGTCGTGGTATAATATTAAATGGTCTAACAGTCTAATGTTTAAATCGTCTGCTACCTAAAACTGCGATATATCATGAAATAATACAAAGAAAAGTGAAATAAACGATGATATTTACAGTGAAAATTGTTGTGAAGTTTTATTGATTTGTAGTCTTGTCACACATAACCCCACACGATAGACGATGATGTTCAACTTGAAGCTTTTTTTATGTCAAGAAACTTCATCTGATGATCCTATCCACATTATTCCACACGAACCCTTCTATATAGGAAAAAACTTCGTGGAATGATTTCAATTTACTGCAATCACAAAAGTTCTAATTCGACGAAGTGAACTGAATTTTAAGTCACCTTAATTAGCCAAGGGAATCTGTTAGAACTAGATCTTACGTTGAAGCGCAGAGTTGGTTCTTAGAAAGGGTTAACTATCAGCATACAAATCGGCTTTCCTGGCATCATTAACCCATCTATTGTTGTTCAACGAGCTGTAACTTAATCTTTAATAGCGTCAATCAATCTTTCGTTATAATCGGTCGTATTTCTCCTTGGTTCGATGTGAGGGTTGACATGAATTGTATCGTGCGGACGTAATATATAAAGCCAAATACCAATATTGCAACAAATGTGTCAGTTGTCCCCATCGAGACTTTGAGACATACACTTTTGATTGCAAACCATCACTGCTGTCACATTCACATATTACTTGACTTAAATGAGAAAACCTGACGAAAAGCGACCTGGCTACTTATTGGAAAGTATTTATAGCATAAAGCATAGCGACTGACTACATGTGAGGCTGAAGAAGAACCCACGAAAGAAGAAAAGTTCATGTAAATTTATTCACTTTGAGTTTAAAACAATTGCTCTCTGCGATAGTGCGGAGTTTAATAAAAGAGAAGCAGTTGGCAATGAGGACGAGGAATACAGAAGCGTTTGAATGTCCATCATTATTACTATTGAACTTGTTTTTGCTTGACAGAATGTAAATAATTGAAGAAGGGAGTTTTCTTCATTTTGACATCTCGTTCCCTTTGAAGTTACTTTGATTATTGAACGAGAACATGTTCAAATGATATGCACCACCGGCACAGACACCATTAACTGACCGTTTCGAAATCAATTCAAAAGTCGTAAGGGAATGAGTTATTGCCACAGTAAGTAAAGTAGCTATCGTCCAAATGAATTCTAAATTAGTCTCTGAAGGTGGAAACACAGAAGCTTCTCATCCTGATGAGTAGAAGGATAGTTAGTTAGTTTTAGACGTTTTTTTCATCTCGTCAATCGGCATTTCATGTCTTTTACACAGGAGAGCAGTTTAAAATATTTTCTGCAGTAAACCTAAAAAACCCTCGAGTGTGCACCCAAACATAGTTTATTCCTTCGTAGTTATCTCAGAGTAGAAAGGGAGACTCTAAATCGTAAATGAAGGATGATCATAAAAGACAGAGCGGCTCCATAACTCTGATTCATTAACTTCGTCAGGGTCGAGTTTATTAGTTGTTTGTCAGTCAAAAGTCCGATCATGAGTGCGCACATGTATTCTTCGACTCGCTTACATGTAGTGTGCTTAATTCTTTCTCTATCAGTATCAAAAGTACCCAGTCTTTTCTTTATGCGACTATTTAAACGACTGTTTGCTGAGCTCAGATTCGATCACAGATTGGCAGTTTGGCAGTAATGAATTTTTATTGCTCTTTCTTCTGTCTGTAGGTCTGTGATTCATTTTTGACATTTGGTATGGGGTAACATACTGTGAAGGCCTCACATTTAATTTCTTGATTCATATGAAGCAACTAGCACAATAAAATAAAAAGCTGATCAAAAAGTGATTATTGCATTAAGAATTCCACAAGTGATTGACTGACATGAGGGTATTTTTATTTGGTAGTCATTAATAACTGCGAATCGAGTATTATTTTTAAAGAACTACTTGAGCAGCACTGGATTTGCAAGTTCTTGAGACGTAAGCGCAATTCATAGGACGGTGAACGACGCACCAGCAAAAGTAGCTTTAGTTCTGATTTTTTGTTTCAGACACATTAAGGGGTTTTCTAGGCGTCAGTTTCATTCACATGCAATATAACAATCGGCTGGTATGAGCCTATGTAGCGATTCTTTTGCCTTGGAGTAGAAAGCAATAATCGTTTCACATAATGGCAAAGTTAGTGCTTACTCTGAGCTCGCAGGATTAGAAAATTGGTTTTGCGTTGTCTTTACCACTGCTGGATCTTTTTCCTAGAAACAATATCATCATGGAGTGAGAGAAGAGTACACAGGAGATGTTGATGGGGTTGTTATATGCTTAAGCCTGGACGCCACAAGGAAACCGAAAAGTATACAGGGAGATTTAGAGCGAGAGTAAAGATCCGCACTAAATGATGAGGGCCACACGAAGGGTAAAGATAAAAAGAGTAAAGTCAAACAGAAAATGAAAGACTATTCGTACAACTCCTGAATGAGATGAGACTGCCTACTACAAAACTTCAATTCCGGGAGACCTTCGGCAGTGTCAGAGTTGGAGATCTCTCACTCTGGCACACACGGGTGAGACGAGAATGACGGCGATTCATATTATCATCTTCTTCGTCAACTAGTCTCTTCCATCCTACTTCTGATTCTTTTACTTTGCCTTCGGAAGATGTTTTATTTTAGATTGTTAGTTTGTACATGAAAGTTCGAATGTTTGAGGAAGAAAAGAGAGAGAAAGAGAGGAAGATATATTGGTGGTGGTTGGCTTGTGGGACGAGGGCCAAAAAGCCTTC
Organism: Isotomurus graminis; assembly: GCA_034696565.1. Taxonomy (NCBI): domain Eukaryota; kingdom Metazoa; phylum Arthropoda; class Collembola; order Entomobryomorpha; family Isotomidae; genus Isotomurus; species Isotomurus graminis. Next base: position 17,785 of record JAQGAB010000682.1, on the reverse strand, counting down.
TCTCCAACCGAAAGTTCATTCGAAGAACATCTTCCGTAGAAATGCATTTTCGTATCTGTTCACTGCTCTATGTACGATTACCACACTGTGTTGGTGAAAGAGAAAAAAGACTTCTCGACCCGAGTGATATGCTCTTTTAGGTCTTAAGAAGGAAAGCTGACAAATTTCGGGTTGACACGCCCACACTTGGGCTTATATAGCCCGCAGACGCCACTCTCTCTCCCCATTAAAGAGCCCTAGCAAAGATCTTTTGTTTTAACTTTACCAACCGTTCTCTCACTGAATTCTATTGCATCGTGTGGATTGTAGAAACGTGGAAATGAGTCTAACATTCATGTGGTATCTTCGTTTCTTCATTTTGACTCTCTTAATCGTGTGATTTTGCTTGCTATTTGGAATTCACTGAAAAAGCGTGCATCGTCAGCATCAGTTCTGTTCCAGTTTAATGAATATAAGTTAAGTTCTTGAGGATTTTGTAGTAGGAGTAGTAATCTCATTGACAAGGAAGCCTTTGGTTTGCACAATGTTATGGGAAATGAAGTAAGAATCCTTAAAAATGTGTAACTGGGAAGTTTTTGTAGGTAAAAAAAGAACCCTTTTAGAAATAGGCGTTCTTCAATTCATTCGCTACGTAGAGCAGCGTATGTTTTTTATTATAAAGGAGGACTGCAAACTATCCTTTTGAGACTTGAATTGGTAGAATGAAAGAATTATTGCGTTTCTCTGTACAGCCGACTCTACCTTTGCCACAGAAATTAGCTTTAATTACCCTTTACAGGTTCCCCCTCGCTAAATCACAAAAGTCGAAACATTTCTTTTCAGAGGTCTGATGGTGTCTCCCTTAAAAGTCCAGACAACAAACAGATTGCAACTTACAATTATGTAGGTTGTCTACAGAGGAGTCTAGGTGGGTTTGTTTTCTCGCATATCTTATGAAGGTTATAAAGGGAGTTATTGATAATTGCAATTTTATGTGAAACACTAAATGGTATGAAATTTTGAAGGGGTTAATTGATATTTGAAAGCATTATTTTCGCACATACACAAGAGGATGATATGTAGACATGATGAGAGGATTCATGCGAAAATGAAGTGAACTTCATTGCATGCGATGCCAAAAGTGATTATTTTCTACGAAAATTGAGATAACTAAATAATTATAACGAGATAATGAATAGGTAATGTTTGCTTTTTACGGGAGGCCTTGCAAGTTGCGGTTGTCGGTCGATTCATATCTATCTATGAATTTATTTAGAAGTTTACCATCCATCCGTGGACAACTTGCAGAACGGCTACTGTTCAGCAATTAACAGTAGAAAGAATTAAAAATCGCCTGCCTTTGCAAAAAGTGAAAAGCTCGAGTAGGTTAGAGTAAAGAGAGGTGAGATAGTCGTGGAGTAATTATTCCTCCTGAAATGTGAAATGCAGCAAAGTCGGGTCTTCAAAAATTACTCTCTGATTGATGTGTTGATAATGTTGTGCAAACCAATTTGCGGATGCAGTGAGAAAAAAGTTTATACTCAAATGTGTATCTTTCATAAGGAATTTCAAGCGTTTCACATGAAGTACAATTAACGCCAGCAGTACAATTATAATTCTCACTGAAAGGAAGAGGAGTTTGATTCCTTGAACTCTCATAATAAAACAAATGCACTGGGTGTTCAGCATGTGAATTGCTGTAAGTAAAAACTCACTAAATTACGGTTTGCGATTGTTATTTGCTGTTGGTCTAGCAGGGAGAGCTGGCAAGCATTAGAGATAAGTAGGATTAAATTCAATTTGCTTAAATTTTATTAGACGAGATCATGAGATTTGGATACGAAAATGATGCAACATTTTGCTTAAACGGGAAGAATCGAAAGTGAACCCTTCTTCATGAACTGGATTTATTGGAAGTTGTAGGGATGGAATGAAAGATGAGGGCAGATTGTTTTGACTCGGATGAAGTGGTGAAATTGGTTAAGGTTTGAGTTGACGATTTTAGTAGGCCCCCCATGACACTCTGAGGTCTTCTTATCAACCATTCTATGAGTATCCCTGGTGGTAGTGGCAGAGTATGTAATGACCCGAGTGGAAATAGTGGCATCAATGAAGATTAATGGCTTAAAATGACAACAATCTCTGTTTGGGGTCGCAGAATCATCAGAACCCTGTGAGTAATTTATTTCAGTCAATGTGGTGCTTACTCTGAAGTGCTTGTTGGTTTTGGATTAAAGTAAATCAGTATTTATTAACCAATTCAGCAGTTTTATTTCTATTTGCGCTTGGAGAGTGACCAATAATATGAGACAAATATATCGCACAACTGTGCCTTTGTTGAACTTTTAAAATTAAATAACATCTTAATGACCAGAGGATTGCAAGATTACACACACAGCATAAAACCAATTGCAAACAAATGTAAAATATAGTAAAGAGAAAGCAAAATATTAACTTTGCGATGCAAAGGATTCAAAAGGAGACCAAGTGGACGAGTGTGAAAGGCTTGCAAGAAGTCGAGGGCTAAGTGAAATGAGGGAAGAATGAGTTAACTCTATAAATTCAGGAAAGCAGTTAGCGATGACAAATTTGTATCCGGAAAGTAAAAGTGAAGCATAAAAGTCTCATTGGGAGAAGTTGGTTCAACTGAAAGCACAAACGAGACCGAGATGATCCGAATGCACTCACTGATTCGGAAACTACATGCGCACCCTTTTATTTCTTATTACTTTTTGAAACTACGTTAGCTTTGACTGGAAGAAAAGACATGTCGTCTCGAATTTCCAATTGAATCTTCAAAGAAATAGGACCAGAGTGGCATTTTGTTTTACTTGGAAAGCCCAAAATCACGGAAGCATGAGAGGAACCAGAGCGAGGAAGCGAAAATGTCTCTCCACCAAATGAAGGACGGAATAAATAAATTCTGTTGGCCTAAGATGAGAAAAGTTCCTCGTGACTTTTTATTTTAAAAATTTGACTCTTGTGCTTTCTACTGTACAGTGTTCTCAAGACGAATGGAATACAGAAATAATTTTACAGAAGATATAATATGATACTTTAGAGACAGTAAAAAACAGAAAACGTAGGCTTCTCTATTATTCTCATTCTGTTCAGATGGTGTAAGTTGAAATTACTGAGCCGTGAGTTTGCTGTCTCTTTTTCTTCTCTGTGCTGAATTGAATTTCTTTTTGACAATGATTAAGCTTTTGTTTTGAGTCCGTAACAAATTGCTGCGGCAGAAACTGCAGACGGCAAGTTTAATGTGCTCTTGCGTATGGAAGAAATTTAGAATTTTTTAAGGATAGGGTTGTGTACCGTCGATTTTAGGGCGACTTTAGCTTGGTTCAAGAATAACTAGAAAAATCAGTTTGAGGACAAGAGACAGAGTAAATGGAAGGCAAAACGGAGCTACTGGAGCTACTTGAAATGCTCTACAGACGCACAGCCATTCCTTGAAATGATTTTCTTTCCATAAATCACATCATTCGTGGTTGTGTTCATAAATCATGTTCTCAATTAGCATTACTTCTTTCTACGGCAAGATTGTCTCCTCATGCTTGCTCCTTGTGTCTTGAAGTATTTTTTAGTATATGAAGTTTAGTGTATGGGATATTAAGATACACGTTTTTGGTTACTTGGTCCAAGCGTGAGCTAGTGAAATCGGCTTCTATTAATTTTTAAAGATGTTAAAGCATTGAAAAACACACAACAATAATACTAGGACATAAAATAACCCTTCATTGTGTGACGAAGAATAAGGAAGAATGATCGTATCTCACGAATCTTGCACCAAGTGAGATCACTATATAACAATTCAATTCTGCAATTACTTTCCGTCAATATTAAAGGCGAGAGATGGATGGACCCAGCCCACTTTGGATTGGGTAGTCAATGCAAATTCATCTTGTATTTTAACACGATTTTCATTTGCTGCGTATGAGATTGTAAATTACTTCACGAAATTAATATTCAAAATAAGAAATCACGAGGACAATAAATCTTCCTTGTGCTTCATTTGACTCTGTCGTAAACAATGGAACAGCTAATTCAATTGAGACGAGTGGAAAGTGCTAATGAACTGCAAATAATGTGGGTTGCGATTACATTAATAGTAGCGTATTATTATGGTTTAATAGTTTTTAAATTAATGCCCCGTGAGCTATTGAATATTTAATATAATAGGAGAAAAGTTACGGCCGCATAAAATGAAGGGATTTTTTTTATTGTGTATTGTATGATTGTATATTGGTGAGCTGGAGGAGATAACAGAATAAAATTCGTTTATGATGTGGCATAGAAATTCAAATCAATTTATATATTTTTACTTCTTGTTGAATTATTATTTCCCTTTAACTCATAAGACATTTTCAGTTATTGTGGATAGACTGTCTTGTATAGAAAATCCAGAGACACACGTATTGTTATGTATGTATTCCTGTGGACTACTAAGTATCTAGAGTAAGGAGGAAGGTACAAGAACTTTCCTTTTGGTTCTTTGGAAGTTTGTACAACTTGTGGGTAACTGACTTGAATAAAAAAGCAGTTTTTTACTTAATGTTGCTGCCTCGGGTTTCGTGTAGGGATTTGTAAGGATCTGGGAAAGATGAAGTTCGAAGGAAAGAAAAAGTTTTGTATGGAAAAATTCTCATGGATGTTCAGTGGTATTTTCGCTACATTAACCCCGTCGCTTATTGACTTTATCCAACACACAACTCATTCTTTAGGAAGATCGATGAAAGCATTATTATAGGAAAGATGTGTCCTTCATCATCAGCAAACTATTGTGTGTTCACTGTATAAGAGACTGGGAGATGAAACAAGTTATAATATGTTATGCTTGTGCTCGGGTGAACATTGCTATTATAATGGAAGGAGTGTAGCATAAAGAAGAACATCATCTTTTGAATGATTCATTTTATGTAATTTAAGGTGGAGAAGGCAGGAGAAGTGATTCAAAGACTCTGTCAACTCATCGAATGTATGAGTGGCCATAAAACATGACTTATAGACTTATGGGTCATCAAGCGCTTGTGTCATTCGAGATCCCAGGAGAATTTCATGTGCGTGGACACTGTTCCCTAACCAAACCACCAACTATCATCCAGATTTATTGTAATGTTGTCAATGTGTGGGATCAGTACGTAAGTGCGAGGTGACCACAAATATGAATTATATTACTCATAACAATGTCCGTATTTTGGCTCTCGCTTTCTTGATATTGAAGATGAAGTGCCCTGCCTTAATCCAACAAGGAAAATAAGAAAAATTTCTCATTCATAATCACAACGTGCAGATGTTGAATGTGGAATAAGATTCTTGTACGAGAGAAATAAGGTCGCTGATGCATGCGGGTGTCAAGATGGTTAAAAATATTCTGCTCCGGAAAGGTTGAGAAGAGAGAGTGGAGGAGTGGAATAGAAACAACCGAGACAGTTGGGAGCAAGGAGACACGTGAAATTGTAAGATGAGAAGCTTGCTAAAATGACATCTGAATTTTCTGCCTCTTCCACCTAATTAAAAGGTGATTTGTCACTCGAGGACAACAATTAGAGCAAAAATCATCAAGAATCTGGGAGCATCAGTTATTTATGCTGTGTTGGGTTAAAGGGTTGAAGATTCGGATCGGATGACAGTCGAGAAATCCCATCTGGTTGTGCGTGGAGGACAGAATGTGAAGCAACCCTACAATCTATAGACGAACTATATAGAACTAGGTACATTACTATTTTATAGAGTGACTTGAAGAAAGCTAAAGTTAAAATATCTTTCCTTTCAAGCTCGTAGCTTTTATCTCTGTGATTCAACTTCATAGAATAAAATGCGCTAAGTTGTGATTGAGCTAAGAATAAGCACGGAAGTCCGAAAGAAGTTGAAGTTGAAAGATAAGTGACCCGCACTTATGACCATTCATTGGGCAGCTATTCACGGTTGATAGTTGTAATGGCATTCTTAATGCTTTAGTACAGTTGGACGAATAAAAAGAGTTAAGTTGGAAGTGCAGATGCCCGGTGATTTACCCTTTCCTCTTGCACTATCATTATCTATACAAAGATTAATAGCTGAGCCTGAATAGAAACACCGCACCTTTCTTTTTGCATAATACAGTAGTGTCGACCGTCTGTAAGGGCAAATTGATTTAGTAGAAATGGGAAGAAGATTTTTCTATGCAGTCTCGCTCCTTGAATTCAATTGACAATTTAATCGGCGTGATATTGACTCGTGAGCTGAGTAGAAAATAGCTGCAGCTTTTCTTCTAAAATATTGTCCATCCGTGTATTATAATGGAGTGGGACCTCTATAATTTTATACGTCAAAAGTTTACGTTTCCTTTGAAAGCGTTGAAAAAAGGGTTGGTGGCTTGGCTTCTGCTACTATTCACTGAGTATGAAATGATTACTACCTTCCAACTTTTTAAATTCAAATTTCCGGATATGAAATCTGGGACAGAGCAAGCAAGTGAAGAGAATTTATTGTAGATACGATTATTTATTAAAGATGAATACAAAATCCTTTCCTGTGTCTAAATAGATGAGAGAGACAATTCCATTATATTATTTGGTGGATGGAATACGCGACCTTAGTTGTTAGTAGGAAACGCTTGAGCTAGGCGAGATAGGTGATCAAACCTCCTCTATGGGGGGTTTATTGGTGTAAGTAACCTATATTTACTTTTATAACGCACGCAATCCTTTTGATTCATAAAAAGGGTTCTGTTTTTCATCATATCGGATTCTTTGTCGTTACCCTGTAGCACAGGATCATTTGATTGAACCGAGTCTCATTGTTGTCTCATGAGAGTTTTTTTCTCACCGTGTAGCTCGTATGAATTCATGATAGGATTCATAGAATAGGAGAGGAAGACAAGGAAGGTCCTGGTGAAGATGCAATGAGGACCCGTTTGACATGTAATCATTTATAGAAATCCACTTCCTATGGGGTTTATTTACTCTTAAACACGTGTTAAGATATGTGCGATTCGCTAAATTAGAACGGTTTATGAGGGGACCTTTTCTTTTTTATTCCTTGAAAGCTTTGTGTATAGTAGAGGGCTCCCCTGTGTTCTTAAACTATATTACTCGAGCGGAATTCACGCTGAGATTCCATCCTTTTGCTCACAATGTATGTGTGATGTTTTGATATCAAAAGGTTTTTATAATCCTTTTAGAGTCTTGTAGGAAAGTGGCCTAAATATTGTTGTTGAATTTGGGACGTTCCAAAGCCAGGGGGTCATCACCTTATCAAACATGGAGATCGAAGTGTCATGTACTTGTGTAAGTAGAATTGAATTGCACGAAACCGTCTTTAGAAGGATAATGACGGGCCTACTTGACTAAAGGGGAAAAGGGTTGCCTACCTCGACTTATTGGAAAACTGCTTAAGCTTCTTTAATCAATAGGGGAGGGAATATTGCAAAGGCGATAATTAGCGATTTTCTGAAACTATAAAATATTTTGTAGAAATTGATTTTTACATATTTCTGGAGAAGAAATAAGTAATCTTACGATGTATTTGTTATGTTTTACAGGAATAAACTCTAATGATACGTCTGGACGTTTTAAACGCTAACGTCAATCAAAGGATTGTAATACATGGTCACTGGTTGCAATTTTTACTACGGTTAGGTAAACGGATAGAAATATGTATCTAATGAACTACATTGACACGGGGCATTAGGAGACAGCGAATAAACGACTGGCTCGTTGTATCCTTAATTGTTAATGGAATTTTGAAGCATTTAAGTATTCAAGTAATTCATAAAGCAAGACGATGAGCGAGAAGAGAACAGCTATGAATGTTATGATTGCAAAAACACCCTTCCAAGAGATATATTCATACTGCATGAGACAAAGCATTTCCAGCAGTTTGCTCGCACTAAACTCCGAAGAAAGAGAAAGGAGTCAGATAATCATTAAAAACAGTCTGGTAGACGTAAATCAAAATTAAGGGAGCATTTTGATGGTAAAATTGGCGTCACTGTGATGTCCTGGACTCAGTCGTGGTCACACAAAGACCAAAGCATAGGACTGCTGCTGGTGCGTTTTGTGCTTTACTGAGGCAATCTAACAGAGAAAGAGAGTAGAGAAATGGTCCATCGCACATAAATTTCGTGATGTGGAACCATGAAACCAAAATCTAATAATGCAAGTCACAAAATCCAACCATTAAGTCATTCGGTGGTGGTGTAAATACATAAATGCATATAAATACATATTCTTGTCTCCTTATGATACATATCGCTGTAATTCATCGGTAATTTACAAGCAAAAAATGATCATTTTCACACACGTTGCTGGGATTGATTTACAATGGTGCAGTTTCTCTCTTTGCTTCGTCTGAAATAGGAGTTGAAAGATAAATCGTGTTTGCTTTGCTCTCAGTTTTCAAAAGCCAATGTGTGTAAGTTATTCAAACTTGAATGATCGAATTAGCTTTGGATGCTTTAAATCAAGTGCAGAAGTTGGATTCGGATGATCTGAAAAAGTTTAGAGTAGGTAGCGACGCTATAGTGAAAGGGACAATTTGTCAAAGCACAGAAGTCACATTTAGGGAATGATAAAAGGGGACTATGTAGGGCTGCTTGTGCCTTATTATATGTCCCTATCCTAGTTGATGCGTTTACTAGCAGTCGTCCTCCATAAAATTGAAAGGGGCAATTCAGCAATCATTGACAGTTTCAGTTACACACGCTGCACGGAGATTCTATTCCCTTCAAGTATTCAGGGTACCCGAGGTGATTTTGACTCCGAATTTGGTGACCGTGACCCACCAACAAGCCTATTTGCCTATTCATCCCAGATTCAGTCCCGCACTATTCCTTCTCCCTCAATGAAAATCAGAGACATCCTTTTTTGTAATCGAATGATATATTGTGCGGACAATGAAACGGTTTGTTTTGTGTTCTGAGATGGGCTTGTAAGTAAGTAGGGGAGCTACTGAATTCAGTGAATTCGAATGACACAACCTTTCACCACAAAATGCGTCTCGTCGGTTATAAATGAATGATAAACTGTCATGATTCGTTCTAAAAGCGTTTGTTAACTTTTGCAGAACCACTTGCGTCATTAAGCAGGAGATCTGTGAACGCACCAATAAGTATGCATGTTTTTATATACCCGTGTTCTTTAGTAATAACTTAGTAAGGTAAATCTATGCTAAGGTGAAAACAAGCGACTCATAGCTTCGTGGGTAATTATTCCTTGTACGAATCAGTTGCAGACAAATGTACCATAGATTTGCACGAATTAATGGACAATAAAGCGAAGATTCATTTGAAGATCTTGCCAAAGGCTGTATAATATTTGCTAAATGTGGCACGAAGAAGGGAAAGAAGGATCATTTATTTACCCACAACAATGAGTGACAATTTAAAGCTCAAGAAATTACGTAATAATATATTTTGTTCATGTTAAACACGAAGTTGGGTGTATGTGCCATAGTATAATATGAGTGCTTTAAGGAAGTATAGAGCTGTGAGGTTCTGAAACGGGGAAGATGTGAAGTGGTGGTGGAAGATGCATTTCACGGATCATTAGACGTAGAGGGAATGTTGTCGTGCTTGTTGTTGGTTTATCTGGAGAAAAAAGTGACGAAGGGTAGCCGCAGGGATTCGCCTCATCATCACCAAACAACGACTCCGATTGTATTGTAATAATCTACTCAGATGATTCCGTATCATTCTTGTGTAATCCACTGCCACTCTATTTATAATGCACTGAGCGAGTGAGCATAAGGTCTCATCTCCTGCAAAATATCCTTTTTATGTCTGGCTGCCCTGCAGTGTGCAGTGGTGTAACATACCGAAAAGATCGTGTAATATTGTTATATGTAAGTTCGCAGTCTCATCGTGTGCCTGAAACCTTGAAGCCCTGCACACCATGTATGGAGATGTTCTTTGGTGTGCTCATCCAAGAGAAATAAATGTTTCATTTGTAAAGAATAAGAGAAAATGATACTGCTGTTTTATATGATATGATGAGTTGAAAAGAGGAATTCATCCATCCAGCATGAAAGAATAAAAGGAATTCCATTCCAGTAACCAACAAACTACATCATGAACAGCAGTCAAACCGGACCGGATTATCATGATTAGTCGATTTCATAGGTTGTAAATCCTCATTACAGTAACATCAATTTAGTCAAAAATTTTCAATCTTTTGCCTCTTCAATAATACTCGAAATTAAAAGTTATTGCCACCATTCTCCCTTCAATTGTTCTCCTTGATTACGCAAGAAATATTACATGAGTATTTTGCTTTTCTTAATATCTGTACAAACTACCTTGAGAAAGGAATAATTCGTGCTCATCATGACTAATAAAATATGTGTGGAAGTATAGTAATGTTTAACCAACGAAGGATTTCTGTAACTCCATGAGTACGACTATAAAAACGATTTTTTTTGAATTTCTAATTCCGGAAACATTTATGATTTATATATTTTAACTCTTATTTGTAATCGTAAAGCGATTTGATCTACGGGAAAATATATATACAATATGCGTAAGTACAAGTATAACTTGTGTAGAGGAAAGCAGTAACGACACTACACACTGTAACAATTGTTTCTTTAATTATATGAGCTTTCAGTGCGGTAGCTAATTTCATAAAAAAGATGCAATTAATTCCACCCAGGGGCACCTCTGTTACTCCTCCCTGTTAAATTACCACAGTCGAAAAGTCCTACTGTGTGCAGTGGATGAATAGTTAACGATCTATTATCTTTCTCTGTTTCATGGAGTTGAGCTGTGGAAACTTATCAGGAATTCAGGGAGGAGAAGGTTTGTGCTTCATTTGGCAGTTTCTTCCGCAAGGAAAATGTAAGTTTACTTCCTTTCTTGACATTTGTAGATTTGAAACAGTCCGAGAGTTTTTGAGAAGTCAGAGAAGGAAGTCTTTCGTGTCTTTCGTGCTCTAGGCTCTGAGTACCTGTATTTGTGCTCACCCATTGCAAAGACAGATGATAATGAAGTCCCTTAGTTTTGAAAATGACTGACAAGAGTCTTGAGAAGGGAGACAACAATATTATTTCGTTTGAAGTCATTTGTGGGGAAAACAATGTAAGCTTGATGTAGATTACATGAAAAAGCACACATCACCGAGTTCCTTGTTAGTTTCTTTACCTTTTCGACTCATTTAAGATTTCAATCTTTGGCTTGAATTCAGTTGAAGACTGATGACACATGTCTCGATGGTGCCGACGTTTCCGACCGAACAATGAGTACAACGTACAACCGAGTAAGCTATGAAGTGTGTGGACTGCGGATCACCTTATTACATCTTAAAAGATGATGAACTGGTTTAATAGCAGCCCATCTTTCTCTGTTGAGGGATGCATACTATTTGAAAGAAATGATTCACATTCATTCGTAAAGCACACGCAACTGTCTCAACTTAACTCTGCACCTTTTCTCCTTTTTCTGTTTTTTCAGTGAAGGAGTCTAGATCCTGACTAGACTTAAGACTCGTCCGTCAGTCAGTCAAGGGAGTCAAAAGTACAAATTTTGAATTCACCTGAAGGATCCCTTTAGTCTGATTTAAGGAACAAGGAATTTATCCCACGGGAATAGCTTAAAGAGCTCGTTTCATTGCACAGTGCAACAAATGAAATGAATCGCATAAAATAACACTGGTTAGCTTCTTTGAGATTGTACTGCATATGTGATAGGAATAAAAAGCAGTGCGTTTAAAGATTACACATTCGTACAAATGATTTTTGAGGAACTTCTGACGCCCTCCTTTTCACGGAGGATGGTCGTAGGGCTGGACGAGTAACAACAGTCACGCTGCTAATGAAGTCCAACTAATCTTTGGGAGATTTATTACTCCTCTCTCAACACCCATTCGCTGTTTTGGCTTTTGATATCCAAGAAGACGTAATTTGTAATATTATTTGCTGCCAAGCTTTTGACACATATAGGTCGGTCACTACTCCACATGATTCTGCACACACTGTACGATTGCATGTTGAAAATCATTCATCAAGTGTTAAGTGTTAGGATTGCATTTTGTGTATTCGCTGCAAAATTACTTTTTTGTTAAATTATATCCTAGCAGGAAATTTATCAATATAATCCCTATGTTTCTAGCTATGTCGTTTGTGACAAACGCAGACACATAGAAGTGAATGTCAAATTCACTAGTTCATACTGTCTGGTTGCACATTTTTAATTTTAAAGTACTTTAAACTTTCATTGAACCACAGAGATAGAAGCAAAAAGCATGGTGAGTTTTAACGAAGAGAGTTAATGACATGGAAGGAAAACAAAAGGAAAATAACAATGGAAGTTTTACAGAGTCGTTATTCGCAGTTATGGACTGTTTGGATGGAATGTGTGGCTGGGTAAGCGAGAATAGAGTTGAAATGGCAGAAAGATTAGTATCGAAAGTACGTTGAGGATAATTTGGAGAGAAGTGAAGGAATCAGTGTGCAAGACTTTCTTCTTTGAGGAGGAATGGGAGATAATAATAATGGTGACGAGTCAAATTTTATGTCCCCCACGAGCTGAGTCTAATTAAGTGAATAGCGTAAAGGTCTTAAATATCACACGACAGGGCACATGCACTACGCTATGGTTGGGTTACCAGAGGAAGGCTAATTAGTCATCCGAGTTCGGTCGCATGCGAACAAGATGAACCGTAGCTTTCCCTGCGACTGAAATACAAACCGAAGAAGGCAACCCGAAGTCTGCAAGTTGGAAAAGTGGTGATAATAAAAGCGTCCTTACCCTTCTTGATCTTTCCCCTTGCAGCAATAGACGATAATGGGAACCTCTCACAAGTCGTTAATACAGGATCAAATTCCCCCTGATTCATTCGAATTCTGTGACTTGTCTCTTTCAATGAAATGAAGCAAGGCACAAGGCCTCGCAGCTAAACTACATAAAGCGAACAAAGACAGTTTAAACCAAAGTTTAATACTTTATTTGAAAATTTTGGACCCCAAGACGAATAGCTTACTTGAAATCTAAACAAAAGATTGTTTTGCGATATTTCCTGTAGTTTGTGCAGTAGAGAAAACAAGAAACATACTTTATGAGTCACATTTCGATTACTGCTGAAGCACCCAAAAAGACGCTTCGAATTTCTCGCATAATTTAACTTGACACTTCTAAAGTAGCTTACTATCGGCAGATGTACGAATCGGGTAATAATGGGTTCATCTGGGATTTCCATTTCACAAAAAATAAATAAGGCGTGCAAGGATTCTGATGACGAATAGGCAGAAATTAGGTTTTGCGTTTACTCTTGATTCTTGATTGTGTCGATTTGAGTCTGAGATTTCGTGCGTTTAAATTCGGTAAAAGGGGGAGGACTGGAAATAAGTATAAAGTAGTGGCAGCTGTGGCTAATGAGGAATTCAGTTGATTAGTTCTTGGACTTACAATAATAATGAGTTGGTTGAGGAAGGACGGGCCCGGAAGAAGACAAAGACAAAGGTGAGAAAGTGTGGAAGAAGAGTTTAAGGAAGTCGTAAGGATGAAAGGGGTGGACAGTGGTGGTTCCAATATGGATAACTACTGTACCAGAGGTCAAGAATATGTCGATACTCAGGATACTCGTAGCTAAACAGACTGGGAACATTTTGACAGAAAATTTTGAAAAATCGATCCGCTCGGAAGGGGGTTCTTAGTAACCTGCTGCGAGATCTCAGCTTCCACGTAATATTTATGCATTTATCATTTCAGGTTGGACCCACCCCTTTCATTTCTTGTGGGAGTTTCCCAATTCGAAATAAATTTCTTCCTTTTTATCCAACTCTCTCCGATTGGAAATCATTATTACTATTACTACTTAGCCTTATAGTGTACCACTATTACTCTTTCCTCTGATTACAAACTGGCTCCTCACTACTCATTGTTCCCTGTCTATTCCCGATTTTTTACACCCATAAAAGCAACACTTAAAAATAGAAACTCTAATATTAACTAACTGCTCTATTTCATTTATTCATTTATTTTTCCTACTCCTCTATAGTTGCTACACAAAACATTTGGAGATTAAACAACGAGGTTAATAAATAAAATGTTTTTCCAGACACTCCTCATTAATTTCGTGTGTGAGTTCTGCGAGCATCCTATGATTGTAATGTGTTTAAGTAGTTTACTGTGTCTTAAAACCATACACACCATGTTGAAGAGATTACTTTGTACGCCTGATTTTGGTTCGGTTTGGTTTAATTATTGCTTACGTCAGTTCAAACAATTAGTGCATATGTCTTTTCTTCAATTGTTGGTCTACTCTTGAGCACACTATTTTCTCTAAGGATTAATCGCTTTGTCCATGAGGAATGGCCATAGAATGATTTGAGACATAACGCTGGTGTTGAGTGTGTTACTGGCAACTAGGTGAATCGCATTTGTTGTAAATGTTGGGATTTCAGGGCATTTAACAGAGAAGCAAAACGCTTGATTCCAGTTAAATACAGGTACAGCCCAATTAAAGGAATGTGCGTGACAAGACTTAAGCTAATAGTGAGAGTTTGATGATATCAGATATAAGACCAGTTAAAAATTTGCTGTCCTACATTTTTATGTTTGATCAAGGCCATTCGTTTAACCCTAGCAAGCAGAGTAGCGTAGAATTTGCAGTTTGCTCCTACGATGTGCAAACTCACGCCAGTAGTATCAGAAGACGCACAGCCACACAGCTTATTTATTCGACCAAGGAATTATTTGTGTGAAAAAATCAAACTTCCTTAATTAAAACCATTGTGGCTAATTTTTTCGCTGATGGCTATTGTTTCCAGAATTAAAGGGAGGGTAGTAATTATAGTGTCATATGAGAAATATTTAAGCTGTTTGAATGATACGTTTCATGTTGAATGAATAGGAGTACTTAATTGAGACAATAAAAGTTAGTGGTTCAGAATTCCGAGTATTCACACGCACATTATGTAGGGATTCATATATATACATTGTCTGCTAACCATTTTGTTGGATATTATATCAAAGTGTAATACAAGCCACTATCATTCGTAACGAGCGAGATGCGAGATGAAGTAAGGCACGGTAGTGTTAGTATGACTTACGAATGAACCCAGAATTGATTCAAACTTTAAACTTTATCTTACCTGTATCTGTATGAAGAAAACCCATTAGCAAGCCCATTAAAATGCGTGTGATATGATTGTTTATACATTTTCCCTAAAAATATAAAGAATCCATCTATCATCTATTTACTGCTGTATAACACATTATCTTTTAATTCTTATGATTAAAATCGTATGGCTATTCGTTAAATAACCTAAATCTACATCGAGTTTGTTTCTCTATAACCAATTGCATTTTTCTCAGATGAATCAAAGGTGTGATTGATTAGGATTGGGGAATGGTTAGTTAAATATTAGGCTATCATTTTCCTGCCAAATACCTTCTTTCACACCACAATCCACAATTATTGCATATTGACTCAGATGAGTTGATGTTATAAGACTTTCATGTGTCAGGATCGTGGTTTTTGTTACTTGTGACCTGTTAATCAGAAATTCGATCCCATTATTCCACCTACTTTAATTCAACTCAGCCTACAGAAGAGCATTACTAGTGCATGCAATTTTGTGACAATTGCAAATAAAAGATGCATGTGAGAGTAGGAGCTCATCACATCAACGAAGAACGTATCATGTAAGCTTGCACACTGATGAATTTGGACCGATTTAAAATTGCATCATTGCATGTCTGCTCTAAATTCAATCAAGAAGAGCATTGCGTTGTCCAATGACTTCATTAATTCGTATTCGAAAGCTTGCACGAAAATTAAAAACCAGAAGCTTTTGAGGGAAAAAGAAAGCACGAAAAGCGAAGACTGTGTTTGCCGATTTATGAAGCTAAGCGCTTAAACACTGAATGTTTCATCTGACCTTAAGCTTAATACTTCCGTATTCCTTATGCATTGAAGAGTCTTGTTGTGCTTGTTAACCAGTAAACTAGTTAAAAAGAAAATTACACTTACTTTGTACTTTACACATATTAGAGAAATAGACAGCGGATGTTGGTAAAAGTGATTCATGCGGCTGGAGATCAAACAAGGAGAAAAAGAGATAAAACAGAAAAGCAAAGCGGTCGGTCGGTCACTTTAGGAAGAGAAGAATTGTACAAGAGAATATGAGGGAAAGTGGGCGTGGTTGAAACATCAATGGCCAACTTGGGATATATAGAAACGTACAGAATACTTTCTGAGAAATAAAAGCATCTCATCTCGATCTCATCCACAAGTCAAAAGTATTGGCGTCGGCGTCTGTCTCACTTGCATTTCGGATCTCGACCTCAACTTAGAATTTATTACAAGATTTACATCACAATATCACATAAAATGGATAATCCGAAAATATTCTATAAATATATTGTATTAATGTTTTAAAAGAAATCAATAATTAAATGGTTAATATTTATTTGGTTGTTGCATTAGATGAGGTATTGTATAAACAGATTAAGGATTCGTTAATTGATGTTCATATACTGATGGCAGTGCTTTAAATATATAATATTTATTAGATGCATTCATGAGCATTATTAGGATTAGCTTTTCCAGTTAATTAATTAATTGTTTGCAGTGTAAGATCTTCAGGATAAACTAAACAAGCAAACAATGTTGAATCCTGAGTAAAATTCTCATGAAGGTGAAGGATCTTTCCGAAAGATCATATCCCCCGTTGTGAATAGACATAAAAATACCAATAATGCCTAATAAAGTTTCGGCAGTCACAGCACAGCATGCCTGAAAAGGTGTTGATTGTGCTGTGTGTGTAGTACAAGTCATTTGTAAGCGGAGAGATTGAGGTTCCTTTTACAATGTTGATTTTATCATTATTCACTCTACCTGTCCTTTCGGCTCCGCGAAGAGATTCTTTCTCGTTCTTGTCTTCCTGTTACTTTGTACTTTGTACCAATCTCAGCTTTGTATACAATTGATTCGAACATGAGAGATGAAACATGAAGTCTCAGAGACTTTATCTCTCGTCGATCCACTCAGTCTGAGTCACTCGATACAAAAGAAAGTGTGCAGTGAAGTGAGATTACGAATGATAGTCGGAAGAAGCTGAGCTGAGATCAACTTGTATGACGCGATGAAATGTAAAAAGGATTAATGTTACAATAATTCATAACTGATTAGTGATTACCTTCTCCTTCTTATTGATCCGCGGTGTGAAGTTGTACTGATAATACTATGTTCACTCAATAAGTCTCCTGTTTCAATGGCCCATTGCGTTAGCTTTTTTACGTATCTGATTTTTAAATCGTTGTTCCTTTCTTCACTCTCAGACAATTCATTTCACAAATGAATAACCGATGATCTACGTGAAATAGAAATCAAACTGACTTGTTTCAAACTCATTTAAACTGTATTCAATATTGTTCTCTTGAGGCATTTGTGAGACGGATACTTCAACATGAATCGGTCAAAAGAAGTACAAGTGATCCCAATTATTCCTTTATCAATGCAGTCTACAGACTACAGACTTAAGTTAAAACTGGTGCATACTGAATACTGATTAATGAAACTGCATACTTGAAAGAGTATTTAAAGACTTGTCGAAACGAATTTCGTTTAATGTCTCATTGAAAAATGTTCTTAGTTTAATATCTCTCCAAAACAATCTAGTGAATACCTTCAATCAGTCATAATACAATTTATAATAATTCAATCAACACAAGAAGCCCTGAATCCAGCTTAATGAATTACGGTATAATTTTTACAGCACATCTTATCCTTAAAATGTTTGCTTGATTGATTGGAATTGGAGCAACCGAGGCAGTAATATTGATTGAGAATTCTGACACATGTCCTGTCCTGTTCTGAAAACATAA